>JBAKBP010027858.1:0-29469 GCA_037953745.1 Lithodes maja | reverse complement strand
TTTTCTATATTCCAACTACTCCCTCTCGGGCATAGGCTGAGAGCCTGTACATTCCACCGCTCAACACGGTGAAGCCCGTGAGGTCTTGTTCCAGCCTGGGGAGTGAGACATGTGAAGCATCCATCATGGCTCGAAGCAGCTCCATCTCTGAAGCGGCTGGTTGCTTCGCTCAAGTGCTTCACCGTCTCACCCTCCAGACTCAGACCCTCACTCTCAGAACGCCACCTATTGAGCAGCAGATCTTAGGGGGCATGGGCGTATTTATTTGCTCATTTATGTATCTTTTTACTATTGTTTTTGTTTCCTCCGTAGACCTCCATCAAGCTTATAAAAACATCCGCCCAAGGCCCTTCAAGATAAATTTGTACAATTTTCAATAATTTTTGTTTGTTTTCATAAATTAGAGGCTCGCCATCGCTCGCCAGGGATAAAACAACACATAAATGACATGAAAAGTCTTTATATTAACAAAGAAATGGTCTTAAAATCGCCGAACTAATGGGCCTAACGTCTTAATACCTGAAAAATAATGGGTCATAAGGGAGAAGGAAGACCAGAAAAACGACCCATCTCTCCTAACTTAACCTAACCGTACCTATCAGTATTGGTTAAGATGGCACTGTTGAGATTTACTGGTCAAATGGTCTACTGATCGAGTCGTCCAGCTATCATATAAACCCCTTCAGCACGATGATGTAATTTTCACCATATTCTGGTTAACATTAGACAATTTTATTTAGCTTATAATCCCCCTCACACAAGGTAACGTAAATGATGAAGTTGAAAATGTTCTTGATATAAATATACAGATTGTTAACCTATCAAGTGCGCATGGGGGTAATTAGACACCTCTCCCTGTGCGCATGTATTTGAGGTGTTTCCGTCACTAAAATATTCATTGTACCATTAATAGCATTAATACTTATCCATATGTGCCTATTATGGGTTGATTATAAAGGTATTAACCTGAAACAACAATAAAACGAGTGAAAACAGCGTTTGGATGGTCAAAATCGGAGATATAGCCCGCGAGTTGTATAATGTATGGGTGAGGCAAGCTGCTTTCCCGCCAATTTCCCCCAAGGCCACTGAGACACAGTCGATCGATACTCTCTCTCTCTCTCTTGCATTCGCTTGCTATCAGTGATGACCACACCCTGCAACGGGATTTCTAATGTTAGCACGAAAATATACCTCTGAATAAGGGAATAACAGGGAAAATAGGTGATAACTGAAGGAGAGGAGGAAAGTGGGGAAGGAGGGGAGGTAGAGGACTGAGATTTTCATGGCCCAGGGGCCAAAAAAAAATAAAAAAATAAAAATAAAGAAAAAACATTTTTCTTTCGATGTCAAAAGTTGATTTTTTTCTTCTCTGACTCTTAACCCGGGAACTGCGGGAAGACTCTTAAGAGTTCCCCCGGCGGACTGCGGGAAGACTCTTAAGAGTCAGAGGAAAAAAAATCAACTTTAAACATCAATTTTTGGGGGGGGGGGGGGGGGGGTGTCTGGGCCATGCAAAATATCACTCCTCTACCTCCCCTCCTTCAGTTATCACCTATTTTCCCTGTTATTCCCTTATTCTGAGGTATATTTTCGTGCTAACATTAGCGAGTTGCAAGCAGGGCATTGTCATCAGTGTTAGCAAGCGAGTGCAAGAGAGAGAGAGAGAATATCGATCGACTGTGTCTCAGTGGCCTTGGGGGAAATTGGTGGGAAAGCAGGTTGCCTCACCCATACATTATACAACTCGCGGCCTATATCTCCGATTTTGACCATCCAAACGCTGTTTTCACTCGTTTTATTGTTGTTTCAGGTTAATACCTTTATAATCAACCCATAATAGGCGCGTATGGATAAGTATTAATGCTATTTATGGTAAAATGAATATTTTAGTGATGGAAACAGCTCAAATACGTCAGCACAGGGGGACGTTTCTAATTACCCCCATGCGCACTTCTTAGGTTAAGAGTCTCCCCGCAGTCCGCCGGGAGAACTCTTAAGAGTCTCCCCGCAGTTCCCGGGTTAATGAACAGTGCACACTTAAAATATACCACAAATTTGACGATTTTAATTTTAACGTAATAAACTTTTCTTTCCCCTAATTAGTAATATCGATAGTAAAATAACTTATAATTGTTTTTATTCCCAGCTAATAAGATTTTGTAAAATTTGTACCAGAGTAGAAGACTTTTGGGATAGAGCTAGGTTACTATACAAACTCTTAGTAGACAGAGGGTTTGTTGCAAGTAAATTGTTGTATAAATTTAATCTTTTTAAAGGTGGGGGTGCATAGGTTGAGATAAACATGGAATAATAATCGCCAACCTACACATAATTATCTTTGCAAAATGCAATGGCACCGAAATAATTGTTAACAATGGTATAAAGGATTTTGTGGATCGTCTAAACAGGACCTGTGACGTCATAGAAGTGTAAATCCACCATCCAGTCCACGATGAGGATACTGGTGTGACGTCACTATGACGTCACAGGTCTGGTGTAGACGGTCCACAAAATCCTTTATACCATTGTAAATAATTATTTCAGTGCCATTGCATTTTTCAAGATAATTATGTGTAGGTTGGCGATTATTATTCCATGTTTATCTCAACCCATGCACCCCCACCTTTAAGGTCAATTATTGTGACTGTATTTTAAAAATGTGATATCAATAATTTTATCAAGCATTATTAACTTGAAGTTTCTATTATAACCTCTGCTTACTTTTGTCTGTATGTATTAATATTTAATTTTTTCTATTGTTATTATTATTATTTTTTATAATTAATTGTTCTTGTTAAAAGAGTACTCTTTTGTTTAAATCTATTGTGCCTTCTTCATATTTTCAAATATTTTTATTTATTATACTGTATCTATTCATTATCGATAGGATCAATTGCCTGCTTTTGCGATTTCCTTAGTTTATTTGTACAATAAATGTAGGTTATTAGTAGGGTAGTAATTGTTAGGGTAACTTGAAGCATGCTATGCTTACAGTAGGCCTACCTACCCGATAGCACTATCGTTAGTGAGTGATGTATGTTTTTTGTACTTTTGTTGATATCTTGTCAAATTGCAAATTTAGCTTAATATAAAGTTTGATATACATTGTAATTTCTTTATTCATACAGAATTTAGTAAAATTTACCAGTACGTCCCGGACTTCCCAAATTGTCTAATTACTTGAACATGACGAGGTGCATTGTTACATGTGCGATCAGTTTACTTGGGAAAAAAATTGACTTGCTCATGTAGTTGTGTACACCCTATGTGGTGGGTTGTGTTCTTTTATTTCAAAATTTTATTTTATCAAGCGTTGTTTCCACATAGCGATTTTGATCAGTTCTTTTGCATTTATCTTGTATCGTCCCAATTTTAGTTTGTTTATTTTGCAAGTTTTACATTATAATCTACCTCTAGGACAAAGAGGGGTAACTACTATCTCTATAAACCCTCTAATTAACATAGTTCCTTCTTAACTGCATGCAATCGTCTAACTTCAGCCAGAATCAATGGTAAAAAGGCATCATGGTGCTGAGGGGTTAATATTATCTCTGATATTTTTAAACCTTTAATCACATAAGCCTTACTGCTATTTTGACACTAACTATCTGATTTTATATATATATATATATATATATATATATATATATATATATACTGTATATATATATATATATATATATATATATATATATATATATATACAGTATATATATATATATATATATATATATACAGTATATGTATATATATTTTGGTGTGCATATTTAGTGTAGTGAAATGAATAAGGAGAGGAGGTATTTGTGAGAGCTAGCTGGCTTACTCTCTGTGTAGGTGAGACACAAAGAGAAACAGTGAGGGAGGCCAGACAAATAATACAGGGGTTCCAGCAACTCCTTATCAAATCCCTATGAGACCTCCCCTGGGTATTGCACTGCTCGATTGGTGTCTACAATATGTCCAACTGCGTAAATGCCTAAATGGATATTACAAGATTTATCAATGTTATGCAGTGTGTGTTCATAATGTTGGATGCATTACTTGACATAGTATCCCATGACTGAGGTATCTACAACTGTATTTCAAGAAAAGAATATTTAGCTATATGTTCACAAACAGCATAGCCTCATTAAACTACTGTATTATTTTCTAGTATATATACGCGCACAAAACAGAAAGTACACCAGCTATACAAGTATGACAGATGATTAGTTGTTGTTGTCATCCTATAGTGTGTTGATTGGTCTCGTGAATGACGGCCCAGGTATAAACTGCCCCAAGAGCACAGCAGGACCCGTAGAACCAGTAGAGACCCGCGTGTGTCAACCACTGAGTCATAACCGAGTACAGTTGAACACTCACAAACATCAGTAAATAGGCGAACACCGTAACACACACTTGCTACCTGAAAAAATAAAATAAAGAAATGCAGCATACAAATTGATAAGAAGATCCCTATAGAGTTAACTAATGTACAGTTGCCAAGATATGAACCTGGGACAAGTTATGTGAGTGAGTGGTAGTATTAAATAGCGATTTTATTTAGCTTTATTGTCAGTCTTAGTGAGTCTAGGAGTTTACCCTTTTGTAATAACGTATGAATTGGTTTATCTATCTATCTATCTATCCATTACCAGACACCTAACTCCACTTTATGAGGGTGGCCGTACACAACATGCCCCCGAACGGACCTGTCCTATGTGAGAACAACCTTTGCCAGTTTATTTAACCCGGTAAGCGCTAAATAGACCTAGGGGCTAGGGTAGTTATTTGTGTATTTCTAGCCTTGGATTCTGACAGAATTCGTTATATTTACAATATAGACCATTATTTGTTTTCGGTATGCTTTTATTTTACATATATGATGTATATATGAACCTTCAAGAGTGCTAAATAAGTGGGAAAAGCATTTGGGTGGTGAAAAACGAAGATATTGGCCACCCGGTCGTAATGTCAGGCGAGAGAGAGAGACAGTCAACCCTCCTCTCTCGCTGTCTGTGAGGTAACTGAGACAAGCGTGGCGGTGTGGGCTGGTGTCGGGGTGTTACATATCGATCTTTTCTGCAACCCACTTGTGCTACATTATCGCGGGAGAGAAAAATAACCGATAAATGATGATAATAAGAGGGAAAATAGGTGATAATTGAGGAGGGGAGGGAGGGGGGAATAAGGTGGGGAAGGAGGGGAGGGGGGTGGGTGAGATTTACATGGATGAGTACTGGAGGGGAATTATTTCACCTAGAGACAAATTTTTTTTTTTGATAGGCCCTTTTTTTTTTGGAAAGCCTTTTTTATGGTCCTGCTTCCGTGAGGCCTATCGCGTTCCCTATAGGAAGCCTTCCGTGAGGCCTATCGCGCTTGCCGGGTTAAGGACTTACAGGTTTGATCACTCAACTTTGGGTCCGTCCGAAACAGAAGTCCTCTATATATCTTTTTAGCACTATTTTTTGACAGTAGTGTTCGGCTAGGTTTTGTATAATGTTTTTTTTTTTTTTCTATGTGATTGAGGGAGGCAAAAGGCAGAACTGCCTATAGTGAGTGGCTCCCCCATAGTTGAAAGAGTGACAGGGCCACAATCAAGGGATGTTTGAGCCAAAATGCCTGGACACACAGAGTTTGAAGCAATTTAAGTCATAGGAAGAGGGAAAGACTGATTCTGGGAGAGAGTTCCAGAGCTCAGCTGTTGAGTAGAAGAAAGTTTGAGAGTAACGTTTCACTCTTGGGTTGGAAAGTTGCACAGAGTATACATATACTGTACATATACTGTTTAATTTCTTGGTCCTATTATGGCGTGGTTTTCCCCCTTAGCTCCACTTCTATGTCGGTCTGTCACCCATCCTTATTAAAATGCCCCAGAACAAGAAGCCCACCACAGAAGCCACGAGCGAACACCACACAGAAACACCCGAAAGAAAGGTCCACAGAACGAAAGGACCAGCTGACCGAGCCAGCCATTTCAGACAGGCCCAAGCCCGCAGGGCTAAGCAGCTCCAGGCCGCACCTACCTACCTTTTCTAAACTGACCATTTTCCACACCTCACGTACACTACCCCCTCGTGTCCTACACTCCTAACTACAAAGATGATGAACAGGAATATACATTCATATTAAAAACACCCATGCCCTGTCCCTATGTTGAGCCAATGCCAACACATCAGACAGCCATAATTATATCTATGTATGTTCTTACATCCGAGAAGTAGATGTTAAATATCTTAGAAGTTAAAACACCCACGCCTGTCCCTAGACCTCGTATATCATTTCCCATGACGAGTATAGATATATGTAACCCGTGCTCAGTCGCCCCCTTGCATTGTTCCTCTAGTAACTAAGTGTCTCTATAATATTAACTGCCACCAGTATTGATACGACATAGCGGCACTGTCCTTGTGTCGTATTGTGCCAAGTACAGATCAACCAGGTTTCATCACCTTATTAGGACGACGACTATAATGTCGTCGTTCATCGATGTATGCAATCCTTAGTTTAAGTATTAATATTAACATTCCCTAACATCTTGTCTTGCCAGACTAAGCTTTCTGAAGACCCATCGCCCCATAAATCTATGTATTCAATCCTTAGGTTAAGTATCTTTATCCGCCATTGTGTTCACCTTTTTCCATTTACTTTTCCACAATTGTCATACGTCTTCCACTTGCCTCCTTCGTATCCACAGTCCACACTACGCCAATTTGCTTCGTTCATACACCTCTTACCCCAACCAGAGATTGTATAGATAACCTTGTTACCAGTATCTGTCATAAGTACCTCGAAACAATAACTAAGTACCCCTACGAACTGCCGCTTTTTTTGGTATATATATTTCATAGAAAACGCAGTTCCCAGGGCCAACTAATAGTATCCATAACCCCTCGGACTGACCACATAATTCTATCTTTTCCAGACTCATATACCACCCCATAGTTGCATTCCCCGGTAGCATTTGGCTAACGTACTTCCACTGCCTTTTCAAACTCCAATATCAACTGCAGCCTAATGCCACCCCCACGCCCAGAGACCTTAGGGTCAAATTCCCCTATAGCCCCCCTGAACTCCTCCCCTCTCATTATAAGACCCCGCGCTTCTCTACTCTTGTCCGACCTAGCCTCTCTCATACCTCTTGAAGATCCTTGAATTTTCTGTTGCTAACGCTCTCCAACCTCTTATATATATACTCCTATCCAGCCTACCTTCACTTAGTAGGCCAGAACAACATTAGAACTTTACTAACCCCTTGCATGCCATCTATTCTCTTACAACCCATTCACAACCCTGCACCCAATGGTTGTTGGTGCGAGGCTAGCCGCCTCACCAGTAACTAACTTCTATTGCCATACTTCCAGATAAATGTGGCAGAGTTAGCAACCCAGTCTCCACCACATCCAGCAAACCCTACAATTAACAACCAGCCGAGTAAAACCAGCTAGCCAAGGCACCTTCGGTTTTGGTATTAAGGACACCCACATCTGTCTCATACACAGAGGGTTATTACAAACACTGGTGATATGGCAAGCCCCTAGCCACAGCCGCTGGACGACTATCACAGAGAGAGGGCGCCCAGCTACCCCTTTTTACCCACCCGAGGAGGGAGACCCCCACCCCCGCGGAGGTATACCTGGCCCCTGTTTTGACTTCTGAGTCATTGCCAGGTAGCACAGGAATTCTTCCTATCAATGAACTAACCATGCATGACTAACACCTTTACTAACCTCTATTAACTCACAATAAACTGTTGATATGGGTATATATATCTGGTTCTTAATGAGACACACTGGATAGGGGTTCACATATATTTGGGGGAGTCTGGTTACATGCCTCTTGTCGTCAAGGGAGGTTTAGGAAGCCATGCCTTGATATCGGCTCGCCTGTAGATTATATATTTAGCTTACAATATTATTACCAATATTGTAACATAAACCATTTACCTTTCTTGCATACTCTGATCACTAAATTAGCACCTCAGCTATACCATAGAATGAAGATTGAACAATCTAAGAGAGACGCTCCTATCACAGCTGTCCCCATCCTCCTCGCAAAGTAGATCCAGTCTCTCTCCCCTAAATACTTCCAGTATAGCCAAAATAGTACCTCTTACTAAGGCTCAGTTATATTAAAATATGAAGGCTTCCTATAGCCATGTGCCACAACAGTAATCACCATCTTACCTAGTCCTCATATCTATTGAGAGCTCAAATAAGTCCATAAGACTCAAGATCCCTACTGTCTACAGGGTCCAGAACCGAGCCTATAAACCTAGCTCCCGCCCCCAGTCAAATCAGTTGAAAGTTAGACACCAACCAGTGGTCACTACCCTGAAGTTAACCTCTAGCTCTGCCCTTGTGTTGTTCCTGAGTTGAGAGATTCCCGAGCCGGCAGACTCCATGGCAGAAGTTAAATAGAAGATCTGTCCATGTACAAGTCCTAACGTGCACCTTATAACCTTCACACAAATTCGTGGGTATATAAGTGTGTAGCCAGCAACGATCGTCAAGAGATCCGACTTGCGAACTTCCTACATTTTGGACCACCTGGACGGCCGAGGAACCAGTCGTTAGCCCCCAACATCACCGGAAGCAAGATAACCAGGACCAGATCTACAAATACTATTCAAGATTCATGTTGCTAGTACTAAGTGTTATAGTACTAGTTTGACACTCACTTATTAACTTTCTATAAAGTGGCTAAAACCTTGCCCAGTGTAACTCATATTTAACCATTCCATTTGGGACGTACTAAGCGTATCAGTGCTCATTAATTAACAGGCGACATTGACTCTCGTAATTACCTTATTCAGATATTAAAACTCTAGTGATATCTAACGTTCGCCCACTGATTTGTGTTCTACGTATTTCTGCCATAAGAATATAAAACTTAGATCAGTACCCCCATGAGGTTACTAGAGATTCCGTGTTCTACAATATACGCGTGTCTAATCCTAACTGTGAGCTGCTACTTGGGCACGCGACCAGCCAGTAAGAGATCAAATCAGTGAAATTGAATTCCATGAATATATTGAGGTCTTCCAGTAAAATAAAACTTGCTAATTAAACCCGTGATCAGAAGAGTATACCTGAACGTTGGAAGTGGGAGACTAGGCTCCATCCAGATCCGCTAATGCTAGCAGTTCCCTTCTATTATTTGTTTTGTGCGAGAATTATTATCTTTCCATGCTCTTTATTTATTTTGTGTTCTCTATTCCTCATACCTTGTATTGTGCATGCAGCCTTATATACCCAGTCATTTAGAACTCACATTACCCAAGTTAAACCTGTAGAAAAACAGGGCATAACACTTATTCCCACTTTTTTTGCCACCAGTAAATGTTCCGACACCCCACTCTCGCTCATCCCAACCATACTACCACGTTCAGCAACCTTAGCAGCCTGATGAACCATGACTTGCTGAATGGATGACTAGGTGTGATGTTGGCAAGAGAGTATTGAGGATTTTCTGATCACCTCAGTTTCCAATAATTACAGCTTCACATTTTTTTTTTTTTTTTTACCAAAAAAAGTTCGACCTGGGAATATATTGCGTGAAATGTTAATACATGGTTGGAGTGGCTGTAGATATGCATGTAATCTGTAATCAGCCAATTGCCGATATCTGGATTTTGAGTGTTTGGTTGACCTGTACGGTACCCTTCCAGCTAGTAACAGACCACCAACACTAAAAAAGACGTCGTAAGTGGCTTCTTATTCCAGAGGCCTATTTTTACTGCTATGTCTAAAGAGGCGCATTGTGTAAGAAGAATTGCCCAAATGTTTCTTTCCAGCCCGGGAATGGAACCTGTGTCCTTTTAGCTGTGAACCAAGTGCGCTAACCAATATGCTACGGACCACTGTGTGTGTGTGCGTGCGTGTGTGTTTAAAATTCTGTAAAATGGAACTTAAATTATATACCCGGTAAACTAAATAATGTTTAGATATACTCCCATATATTTCCATAGTACCGGTAGACATAATTTCATCGAAGTTAGATTCTAAAATCATGATATGGTAACGATAATTTTCTATATTCTAATAGTATCTCATAGAAACAGTAAGCACTTTAGCTGTATATTAACCCTTTGAATACCAGCGACGGCTTTTCAATTTTATTCTAGCTATATTTAGACGATATTATGCAGCTTAGGAAGGATATCTATCTATCTATCTATTGCCTGATGCCGTGATCCCCGAAGGGGTGGCCACGAACGAACCGCCCCATGCACCTCTGTCCCCAGTCAGTCGACGCCCCTCCCCCCAACCAGCACCGCCTTCGTTCATGTACTTCCTCACTCCATCCTTCCACCTCTCATTCGGTCTACCTCTCCCTCTCTGTCCCTCCACCTCGCTCTCGTACACCCTCTTAGTCATTCTCTCGCTTTCCATACGTTCCATATGGCCGAACCGTCTCAAGTTGTTCCTTTTCACACTTTCCAGCACATCAACCTCCACACCACACCTCCTTCTTACTTCCTCATTAGTCTGTCTATCCCTCCATGTAACTCCGCACGCACTCCTTAAGTAATTCATTTCCACTGCTCTCACTCTTGGTCTGAGTCTCTCAACCAACGTCCATGCTTCGCTTCCGTAAGTCAGTGTCGGGATTACCACACTGTCATGCAAGGACTTCTTCACTTCCATACTGACCACCCTATTTCTTGTTACTGCTTTTGTACCCTCACCCGCACTTCTTCATCCATAGTCCCATCTTTACTCAACACGCTGCCCAGATACTTAAAAGAGTTGATGATCTCCATAGCCTGACCGTTCAGCTTCACCTCACACTCTGTGACTTCACCCCTTTCGAAGACCATAACCTTGCTCTTCCCGCATTTACCTTCAAATTCCGTTTTTCGCACACTGTTCCAAACTCATTTACCAGACCCTGCAACTCCCATTCATTATCACTCATCAGAACTGTATCATCCGCAAACAGCAGTATAGGTAGCTTCCACTCAATTCCCTCCCTTTTCAGCAATACACCAACATCCACTGCTCTTGATAGTATTTCTTTCATGACTCCATCCATATATACAGTAGGAAGGATATGTGGTAGTTAACCTCTGAAGTGCGCATGGGGGTAATTGGAAACGTCCCCCTGTGCTGACGTATTTGAGGTGTTTCCGTCACTAAAATATTCATTGTGCCATTAATAGCATTAATACTTATCCATATGCGCCTATTATGGGTTGATTATAAAGGTATTAACCTGAAACAACAATAAAACGAGTGAAAACAGCGTTTGGATGGTCAAAATCGGAGATATAGCCCGCGAGTTGTATAATGTATGGGTGAGGCAAACTGCTTTCCCGCCAATTTCCCCCAAGGCCACTGAGACAGTCGATCGATACTCTCTCTCTCTCTCTTGCACTCGCTTGCCATCAGTGATGACAACACCCTGCTTGCAACTCGCTAATGTTAGCACGAAAATATACCTCAGAATAAGGGAATAATAGGGAAAATAGGTGATAACTGAAGGAGAGGAGGAAAGTGGGGAAGGAGGGGAGGTAGAGGACTGAGATTTTGCATGGCCTAGGGGCCAAAAAAAAATAAAAAAATAAAAAAATAAAAATTTATTTTTTTTTTTTTTCGATGTCAAAAGTTGATTTTTTATTTTACTTACTCTCAAGAGTCTTCCCGCAGTCCGCCGGGGGAACTCTTAAGAGTCTCCCCGCAGCTCCCGGGTTAAAAGAGTTGGTTGAGATAGTTTGAAGCCTTATTATGGCTAGAGGTCTTTCCGAAGCTGAATAAAATCGCGTAATAGTTGTTAGAATAGGAAGAAAAGGACGTCACCGGTACAGTATGGGTTAATACACGTTATTATCATTAATAATATTACCTGATGCAGATGTTGCAAATAGAACTATTCGTTGACCCAGCACTGCAAGATGATGCAGATTATAACATACCTGTATTATCTAAAGAGTGTTAACCCCTTGAAGCTCTGATGCATTTTAGCATTTTATTTTGGCTATCATTAGACGATTTTATGCAGCTTAGGAAGGATCTGTGGTTATTAAAAGGGTAAAGACTATCTCGATCATCCCTCTGACTTCCATATACCCTTCCTAATCTGAATAAAACCGTCTAATAATCACCATAACACAGAACAGAAAAGCGTATCGGATCTTGAAAGGGTTAATTAGATAAAAGAACACAATTATTTACACCTCATTGTTTTATCAAGGAAATCAGTGAAGAATGTGGGTTTATAACGCTGAACTTTGCCTTCCGTTTCTGTGTGTGCGTGTGTGTGTGTGTGTGTGTGTGCTAATTAATCTACAAATAGCTGTTACGGCTGGATCGGCAATACATATTCGGGATTCTTGATCGTAGGACAGAAATGGCTTATGTGACAACGACACGCTCGATTCCAGTCCCAAATACTATATGCTCCAGACAACAAAAGCACCAACGCCCTACAGAGTTATCGTCTATGGTAACGAGGTACCTTAACTCGGCGAAAGTGTACAACAGGGGTAGGCTATGAGGCTAAACTCCCTCAGACATTTATAGGTTACGTTATTACTAAGAAATGCAATACTCAAGAAACTACGTTAATATTAAGCCTCTAATGATGTAGAATAGAAGCAGGCTAAAGGTATGACAGTGAAATGCTAAATAACAAATGTACACGCCTACTTGAAAGCGCGTGCACTAGAATAACTGTCCCCTACTAACATGCACTAGCATGTAGCATACAAGATGTTCATGATCCAGTAGATACCTAATAATACACATGGAAGGAACATAAATAGTAGTCACTTATTATAAGAATGAATCTATACTTGGAATAACTAAAAGGTTGCAGGCAACAGTACTGCGCCGGTAGCCTACTACCGCATAGGCTACTTCGCTTCTCTCACTGTCTCCCCTCTGAGTCCGTATGCGCCCTACGCAACAGAACTCCGGACACAGCAGCAAAACGACAGTGCAGTTAATTGATACATGAAAGTATTAATAGTGTTGTCTTGTGTGTGAGTAATGTGTATTGTAAAGTGTTATATACATAAATTTAAAGAGAGCTGCAATGCATAGTAAAATAAAGATATCACCCACTCATCATCCCCATGTGTTCTAGCTAGCAGGCCAAGTCACAGGAACAACGAGTCCCAGCACCGAAAGCGAGAACCCAGGAAAAGACTGCAGAGAACACAAGGACAGATAAATTACGTTACTCTACTATACCGGCACTACGAGCGAGCTGTAGTCTCTGGTACTGCACTCGCTCCTGGCTCGGTAGGCAAATCAAGGCTAAGTCCTCGCCCCTCTACAGACAACTCCTGGGCATGGTCGGGCTCTTACACATGGCACTAGTCTAGTCACAAATTGGATGATGAGCTGGGCATATAACTCGTGAACATGTAGAACGTTCACCAACTATCCTCATCAAGAAGATCGCTGTTCACATTAACCCCTTAAATCTAATACATGTAAATATATGCTTGTCCTAAGAGTAATACGAGAGGTGAGTGCTGAAACTCCTTTAGGACCTCAAGGGAAGGTTATGCATTTAAATAGAGAGAAGAATGAAATGAGAGTAATGTCGTCAGAGAGAAAGAGTGCAACCGTGAGAAATTGGGAGAGAGGGCAAGGGATGTTAGAATCTCAAAGGTTCTAGGCAACCTGATCATGGAACACACAGCGAGCCTCCAGGCAATGTGCAGCACGACAACATGGGCAGCCCAGGCAGCATAGGCAGGCGGCAATGGACTACCAACCCTGTCGTACCTAGCTATAAGCGCAGGGCTGCCAACCGGTCCATACGTCTGGCAACCACCCCCCCGGCAGCGTGGCGCATTGCTACCCTCTCGCTCTGAAGTCTAACTCACTCTCTCTCTCTGAATTCCTATTGTCTTATCTATCAACTTCTCTATTGATACTACATATTAAATGGAAGGTCTCGACATGGCTTAAAACAAAACCCACCACTGGTTAGCACATGACGAGACCTTTGCAGAGATACAAAGAACATAGTTATACGTTGTCACACAGCGGTAAAGCGGTACCGCACCGTGGCGGTACAGTGGAGTACCAAGGAGTACAATCAGGTTAAGTTGCCACGCACTGGGTGCGTCACAGCCCCCCAAGATTTTAGATAATCGACCTTAGAAGCATTATCAAAATCTGACAGGCAACCAACCGACCTGCTACCCTTAGCTGCCACTAATTGCAAAAGGTGCACAACAACTGAAGTGTGAATTATACATAAAACACAATATCGCATGCATCATGCTACAACAATAAAGACTTACAAAACTAAAAAAAAAATTTCTCGTTTATTTTATCGTTTTATAATCTTTTTGGACGGCGTTATGATAGCCTAATTTTACTCCTGCTCAACCCACACACCGTGCACGACTATCCTGGATCATCAACCCTTGATAGACAATCTGCTATCACGTTCTCACTCCCGGCAATATGCTGAATGTTGAGATTATACTCTTGGAGCATTAGGGACCACCTGGTCAACCGCATATTCCGATTGTGAAACTGATTTAGGAATTTCAAGGGATGATGGTCCGTATAAATCGTCACTACCGGGCCGTAGGCTGGAACATAAACTTCGAAATGTTTGAGCGACAAAACGATAGCAAGAAGCTCCTTCTCTATAGTCGAGTAATTCCTTTGTGCCGAATTAAACTTGCGAGAAAAGAAGCTCACTGGGTGTTCCAAGCCCTCGGAATCAGTCTGCAGTAACACTGCCCCGGCACCCACACCGCTGGCATCAGTCGCCAGCTGAAAACTCCTGGAGAAGTCTGGGGCTCTCAAAATCGGATGTGTACACAGCAGGTGCTTGACTAGGTCGAAAGCCCTCTGACACTCCGCAGCCCAACAGAACTTCACTGACTTCGACAGTAGATCAGTTAACGGTGCTAAGACAGTAGAGTATCCCCGGATGAAGCGCCTATAATAGCCTATCATACCTAGGAACCGCATGACCTGGCGCTTAGTGGTGGGCCTGGGAAACATATTGATAGCCTGTATCTTGCTCAGGGGGGGGCACACCCGGCCTAACCCGACCACAAAGCCAAGATACTGCACAGTAGCCTTTACAAACTCGCACTTCCTCAGGTTCACCACCAGCCCAGCATCGTGCAACTTCCCAAACAGGGTCTCTAAGTGCCTTAGGTGATTTTCAAAATTGTCATCATACACTATCACGTCATCAAGGTAGACCGTGCAGTTAGGGATTTCGTCACAAATATCGTTCATCAGGTTCTGAAACGTGGCAGGTGCGTTCTTAAGCCCATAAGGCATTACGTTACATTGGTAGGTCTTGCCATCTACCACAAAACCACAAACTTGCTTAGCTCGGTCCGACAGGGGTACTTGCCAGTAGCCTTTTACAAGATCAATTTTAGTAAGGTACTTTGCATTCCCTATCTTGTCCACACTGTCGTCAACTCGAGGCAAAGGGTAAGGGTTGGTAGTGGTCAAGCCATTTAGCCTACGAAAATCTATGCAGAACCGCACCTTGCCGTCAGGTTTTGGCTGCAACGTGACGGGTGATGTCCACTTCACATAACCTTCAGTGATCATCCCTCTCTCAACCATGTACTTTAACTCCTCCCGTAAAGCTGGCAACTTTACCGGGGGCACACGGTAGGGCACTGACTTGAAGGGCACATTATCACCGACGTCCACGTCGTGCGTTACCTGAGTAGTGAGACCTGGGTGTTCGGCGAAAACAGAGGGGTATGACCTGAACAGGCCTAGGACAGCAGCACCCTGGTGCTCAGGCAGGTGACTTACAGCTTGCCTAGCCTCTTGTTCAGTATTCCCCGCCCACTGTTCCGCGGAAATGACACAGTCCCAGCTATCCTCCTCAGCAGCATGACTGGCCCCACCTCCTTCTCCACCCTGGCCGCTGCAGGCCAGCACAGGGACAGTGAGAGGCTCTGAGGGGCGTCTCACATACTCTTTCATGAGGTTAACATGACATAACTGATGTTTTTTCCTACGGTCAGGTGTTGCAACGAGATAATCAAGGTCGGACAGTTTCTTAGCCACCACATACGGCCCAATAAACTTGGCAGAAAGGGGGTGTCCAGGCAAAGGTAAAAGCAACATTACCTCCTGACCCACCGAAAACTCCCGAAGCTTCACCTTGGCGTCATACTGGTGCTTCATGACCGCCTGTGCATTAACCAAGTTATTACCTGCCGCTGCCATGCAACCTATAAGTCTCTCCCGGCTCTCAAGGATATATTTAAGTACAGACCCCGGCTTCTCTTCGCCCTCCCAGATCTCTTTCACCATACTTAAAGGTCCTCTCACATTATGGCCAAAGACTAGTTGATTTGGACTGAACCCCAGGCTCTCTCCTGGGACTTCACGTGCAGCGAACAGAACATACGGCAGACCCAAATCCCAATCAGTATCATGTTCTGCACAGTAACAGCATAGCATACTCTTCAGGGTCGAGTGCCACCACTCCAAGACTCCCTGACTCTCGGGATGGTAGGCTGACGACACTACAGAACATATACCGTGCAACTGAAGGGTTTGCTTGAACAATTTGGATGTAAAATTGCTCCCCTGGTCTGACTGCACCTCACGTGGAAATCCATAACGGGAACAGAACAATAATAAGTTTTTAACAACTGCCTTTGCCGAGCCGTTTCTCATGGGGTATGCGTCCGGGTATCTCGTAGCCACATCCATGATTGTCAACAGGAATTTATTGCCACTACTAGTAGGCGGGAAAGGGCCAACCAAATCTACTACAACTTTGCTGAACGGAGGCCCGGTGACAGGTATGGGAAACAAAGGTGCCTTCGGGATGGTCTGGTTAGGCTTCCCCGTTGTCTGGCAGGTCGCACACCCAGCCACCCATGCACAGACATCAGCCTTGACCCCAGGCCACCAGAAAAACCTGCCCAATGCCGCCAATGTTTTTGTTACCCCCAAATGACCCGCCACCGGCACATCATGCGCCAGACACAATAAGGACTCTCTATACTTATTTGGAACAACCACCTGGTCTACTACCCTCGCACCGCCCTCCCACTTCGATTTGGGGTCTAGAAATCTGCGGTACAATATCCTGTTGAGCCTAAAGAAATCTCCCGGCTTCGCATCCCCATCTTCCTCCAACTCTATGGCACCATTGCTATAACGAGCTAGGCTAGCGTCTTGCAGCTGCTGCTCACTAATGTCCCTGGGCGTCAATGCATCAAGATGGTTTTGTAATAAGACATTACCCCGGCTAGTAGGCTCTACTGCCTTAGTGGCTCTCGCTACAGCTCTTGCCTCACGCGAAGTCTTACCCAACTCTGCCTTGTTACACCCCATATCTGGGCCAGAGTCAACTCCCGTGTTTATTATAGGTCCAAGTACCGAATCACCGAGAAGTGCAGCAGAATCAATGTCCCTTTTCCTGCCCTTAGCAACCTTCTCCTGATCCTTCCTCCACTGTCCCCGAGGTTGAGTGCTAGGCTGTGCAGGAGCCGCAGAGCGAGATCGGGTTACCACACAGGCCATCTTATCCTGTTGGCACCTCCCAACCCATTCCCGATTCTCACCATCCACGTCGGCCGCCCTCTCGGCAACGACTAAGGGTGGAGTCCCGGAAGTGGGCACCGCAAAGTCGTTGCCGAGAAGAAGGTCGACGCCCTCAACTGGCAAACACTCAACGATCCCTACATCCAGCTCCCTGCACACCTCTCCCACTCTCAACTCCAACCTCACAAGTGGGTATGACCTCGTAGCATTTATACCCTGCACCACAACAACTCTGGCCGCATTTATCGGTTTCCCTGTGAAGTTCCTCAACAAAGTTTGCGAAGCCCCCGTATCCCTCAGCAAGTCAACCCTCCGTAGTTCACTCCCCCAGCTCACAAACCCGTGCCCCCGATGGCTACAGAAAGTGTCCCGGACAGGTGTCGAGCCTTCCGTACGCTTCTTTACCGCGTGTGCCTCAGCTGCTGACAACCTACCCCGGGCAGTTGCTGCAGCCTTCAGAGACACACCGATACTGTGAACCAATGACACCGGCTTAGCGGGAGTGTTACTAGGGCACTCACGTGAATAATGGCCTAGCTTCTGACATTTGTAACATTTCACATCCCCAATGGGCTTCTTCCCTTGTGCGGGCGAAGAAGGGGCCTGACCTTTAGTAAACGGGAGAGGCTTGTGTTTGTAGGTGTTATTAGGTGCAATGCATTTAGTGTGGTTATGTGTGTCATAGGATTTGTTATTATCGAAAACTCTGGTGGGTGGGGTATAGCGCCCCTTCTGCCCTGACTCAGCCCTCTGAGCGGCACCGCAACCACGAATCAATGATAATCTGAAGTCTGCCATCTTGGCAGCCTCCTCTACTGTCTTGGGACATTTTTCCTTAATGTTCAGCGTTAGATCGGTTCCAGTACATTTGTAAAACTGTTCCAGATAGAAAAGTTGCTTAATTTCCTCAGTCGACTCTGCGTGCTCGGACCGAAACCAGTTATTACCTGCATCTGTTAAGTCCCGTGCGTGCTCCATAAAACTGACGTCGCTCTTCTTATTCACGCCACGGAACTTCAATCTATAAGTTTCGGGTTGCAGTTCGTAGGCCCGGAGCACAGCCTCCTTCACCAGTCCATACACTACACTCTCGTCCAGTGACAGTGCATCGTAGGCTTTCAACCCCTTACCCACTAGACGTGATGAAACTAATGCTGCCCATTTAACCTCCGGCCAGTCATACTCACGACACTTCTTTTCGAAACGAGCAAAAAACTCAGTCACTGCTGTCCCATCAAATGCGGGTACTAACTTAATTAAATGCGAAAGTGAGTCTGTAACCCGGTGCCCACCACCGAGATGACGCCCCGTGGTCTCTACTCTAGACTTCTCGACATCCATTTCAGCCTGGTACCTGGTTGCATCCTGATTGGCTTGGATTCTAGCAACCTCTATGCGTTCTATACTAGCCTGTTGTATCTGAGTCTCCTGCAGCTTAATCCGTTCTATACTAGCCTGTTGTATCTGAGTCTCCTGCAGCTTAAACTTAGCTAGTTCTAGCTGAAATAACATCTCAGGAGACAGGCCTGGGGGGGGAGAGCACAAAATGGGGGATCCACACCGAGACGTGTTTACGGGTAAGCCAGCTTGCCATTGAGAACCCTCCTGCTGCATCGTGCTAAGACTCGCTGGCTGAGGGCCCAGCTCAGGGGTAGAGTGGAATGGAGGCTTGGAGGGAACCCCCCAAGACCCCACTCCACCCACCGCCCCATCGCCATCACCCAACAAACATGCCACCAAATTCTTCTTGGGCCAACTGTCAGGACAGTCCCGCCCCAAAACCGTGGCTAAACAGCGAAGACCGTAACAATCAATAGCCTGCAGGCGCTGTTCGGTCAAAGGTGTCTGCAAAAATGCCCGGGCATCCCTCTCTCCACTTATAACACTCCCCTCCCTAAATATCTGTTGTACTTGCTGGTCACTAGGCTGTACCGTGTTATCCTCCCCCGTAAATGATGAGTCATTAGACATAGTGCTGGTTATACAATTGCTGTTCATAAAAAAAAAGAAGTGCTTATTACTAATTGCAGTCTCGACTCACAAAATGTTAAAGATGCTTGAATGACTCTACTCTAGACACCCCCAACGAAACAATCTGCAAGTCCACCAATACAATAATGACACAATAAAAATTCCTCCAATATGCAAGAAAATTCTAGCCAGCTCTACTAGGTAGCATAGAATAGTTCTCCAAAAAACATGTGATAGGATACTACTGAATCTTGTGCAAGGTCGCCATTTTGTTACGGCTGGATCGGCAATACATATTCGGGATTCTTGATCGTAGGACAGAAATGGCTTATGTGACAACGACACGCTCGATTCCAGTCCCAAATACTATATGCTCCAGACAACAAAAGCACCAACGCCCTACAGAGTTATCGTCTATGGTAACGAGGTACCTTAACTCGGCGAAAGTGTACAACAGGGGTAGGCTATGAGGCTAAACTCCCTCAGACATTTATAGGTTACGTTATTACTAAGAAATGCAATACTCAAGAAACTACGTTAATATTAAGCCTCTAATGATGTAGAATAGAAGCAGGCTAAAGGTATGACAGTGAAATGCTAAATAACAAATGTACACGCCTACTTGAAAGCGCGTGCACTAGAATAACTGTCCCCTACTAACATGCACTAGCATGTAGCATACAAGATGTTCATGATCCAGTAGATACCTAATAATACACATGGAAGGAACATAAATAGTAGTCACTTATTATAAGAATGAATCTATACTTGGAATAACTAAAAGGTTGCAGGCAACAGTACTGCGCCGGTAGCCTACTACCGCATAGGCTACTTCGCTTCTCTCACTCTGTCTCCCCTCTGAGTCCGTATGCGCCCTACGCAACAGAACTCCGGACACAGCAGCAAAACGACAGTGCAGTTAATTGATACATGAAAGTATTAATAGTGTTGTCTTGTGTGTGAGTAATGTGTATTGTAAAGTGTTATATACATAAATTTAAAGAGAGCTGCAATGCATAGTAAAATAAAGATATCACCCACTCATCATCCCCATGTGTTCTAGCTAGCAGGCCAAGTCACAGGAACAACGAGTCCCAGCACCGAAAGCGAGAACCCAGGAAAAGACTGCAGAGAACACAAGGACAGATAAATTACGTTACTCTACTATACCGGCACTACGAGCGAGCTGTAGTCTCTGGTACTGCACTCGCTCCTGGCTCGGTAGGCAAATCAAGGCTAAGTCCTCGCCCCTCTACAGACAACTCCTGGGCATGGTCGGGCTCTTACACATGGCACTAGTCTAGTCACAAATTGGATGATGAGCTGGGCATATAACTCGTGAACATGTAGAACGTTCACCAACTATCCTCATCAAGAAGATCGCTGTTCACATTAACCCCTTAAATCTAATACATGTAAATATATGCTTGTCCTAAGAGTAATACGAGAGGTGAGTGCTGAAACTCCTTTAGGACCTCAAGGGAAGGTTATGCATTTAAATAGAGAGAAGAATGAAATGAGAGTAATGTCGTCAGAGAGAAAGAGTGCAACCGTGAGAAGTTGGGAGAGAGGGCAAGGGATGTTAGAATCTCAAAGGTTCTAGGCAACCTGATCATGGAACACACAGCGAGCCTCCAGGCAATGTGCAGCACGACAACATGGGCAGCCCAGGCAGCATAGGCAGGCGGCAATGGACTACCAACCCTGTCGTACCTAGCTATAAGCGCAGGGCTGCCAACCGGTCCATACGTCTGGCAACCACCCCCCCCCCGGCAGCGTGGCGCATTGCTACCCTCTCGCTCTGAAGTCTAACTCACTCTCTCTCTCTGAATTCCTATTGTCTTATCTATCAACTTCTCTATTGATACTACATATTAAATGGAAGGTCTCGACATGGCTTAAAACAAAACCCACCACTGGTTAGCACATGACGAGACCTTTGCAGAGATACAAAGAACATAGTTATACGTTGTCACACTCAATATAAGCAGCCAGCACGGTACAGCGGTAAAGCGGTACCGCACCGTGGCGGTACAGTGGAGTACCAAGGAGTACAATCAGGTTAAGTTGCCACGCACTGGGTGCGTCACATAGCGTAGCGTGAAAATTTATTGATATTAACCTCAGTGAGAGAGAGAGAGAGCGAGAGAACCTTCTAATATGATACAAACAAATAATGATAGCAATATTGTCATTAGCGCCCAGCATGCACGAGTACTGTGTCTGTGTGCCCTGGCGGTGGCGCCTGCCTAGACACCACGGGTCCCTGCTAGACACACCACATGGGCTTGGGACGGGAGTACAAACTAGACAGGTGCCACGTACCTAATATTGTCGCAAAACTTAGTTGGTCTACTGTACATGCTTTGGCAACTATACATAGTTACATACGTATACGATTATTATAGACAAGTTTATTTATACAGCTTTGCTTACTCTCATGAAGGATATATCTAAATTCCCTGCAGTGAACAAACAAGTAAAAAAAAATCATAAATTATCATATATCGACTAATGAAAACTTAAAGTAAACCAATTTAACCATTCTGGTATGAAGTCTTCTTCATAAGAATATACCATATTGGGATTATTTTTGTTATCTTTTGGAATTGTATATTGTAGTAAAAAATATGTATACTGTATATTTTTGCATATTAACCCTTTCACTGCGGCCGATGTAAATAACGCCCTATGTAAAAAAGGCTTACGCTGTGGCTGACGTTCATATACGTTCTGGTAGTACCACTTGAGTTTGTTGCACCAACCCGCCCTGCTTGTTGCCAGACGCTTCCAGGAGGTTCTTAGCTTGCCACCCATACTCAGATCAGTGTGATTAGTGCATTGGTTGAGGTAGAGTGTATGTACAATGATGAGGTGTTTTAGAAGTTGAAAATCTACAAAAACAGAGCCTCTTCTCCATGTAATTATGACATATACCAGGTACGAATACGAGGTTCATTTTATATTAATTTTAGCAACTCTTACTGTCTTGTAAAAAAAAAAATGAAAAAAAAACAGTAAATATCATCCAGCTATTGCGAGTGGATGTGAAGAAGAAAATAATATAGTTTTGCTTGCGAGTGTAAAGTGAGGGTCAGCTGGTCCATGGCGAAACAAGCAAAATATTGATCAATTTTCCTGGGTGGTGTGAGGAGGTATGGAGGGGATGGTGAATGTTATTGGTAGAGTTTGAAAAAATCTTTTCATTGGAGCTTGTTCCAATTCGCTCAGGGCTACTGATATGGCGCTAGGGCAACGTATATTGAGTGGAATTAGTGGAAAAATAGCTGTCTAGCTTATTCTTCCCTATAGAAGCCACCACAATGAGAGTAAATGATATTGAATAAATAGAAATATAGTTTATAAAGTAAATCATTAGTAAATTTGATCCAGTTTGCTGAAAATATTCAAATATTGTGCATCCACACTAAGAACATAATATATAATTTGATGTAGAACACTGGAAGCATGATGCACTACGCTAACTAGTATTCTACGTAACGTCACACCTCAGCTATGTCAGGTGGTATGAAACACTTCAACAGTATAGAAAAAAAATGCCAATATTATAAAACAATTTATAACTACCCTGTACTTAACACCCTCCGACATCTATGACGCGATCGCGTCATATGGCGGTATGCCCAAGAGTGTCATATGACGCGATCGCGTCATATGAACTTAGTGAAATAATAAGTTATATGACGCATTTGCGTCATATTGAGCTCAGTAAGTTAGGTAAGTTAGATCAGAATATGTTGGTTGGTGGCAACCCCAAATACCTCCGACTTCTACCGGTACCTCAGTGTAAGAGAGTGTTGTGGGGGAAATACCGGGCGCTCCGTCAACCCGTAAGTAATTTAGTAACATGTCGGACAAGGTTGATATAAAAAAACACTGGTACGGGGGAGGAGTTTGTTTGCTTGGAGAGCAGCTGGGATAGCCAGTCGTATGTACAGTACTATTATCTAGCTGCAGCAATAGGGGAGCCCACAGATACGGACTTTAAGTTGATTCATGTGATAAGTGGCTTAAAATGAGGCACTAGTTTACCTCATTCCTTAGCCTACAGCTCGGCGATGTCATCCAAGATCAACAGATAGAAACAGTAAGGATTTTAAATGATACTGAATATATTCGGTTTGATAGTGGAGCATTCACTATGGCCCATTTCTAGCCATCCACCAAACGTATCAGACAACAAATTACAGCCAGCCGTCCAACTGTCTCAGTTTATAGCATCACTGCTTCCCATTTTGCAGTCTCGCGTTCAATCCCCGCTCAGGTTGAAACGTTTTTCTGAGATATAGCCGGTGGTTACCGTCTCCCCCATGAGCAAGGATGATGGGTAATAGTCTGGTTGATTATAGAAGTGTCAAGCGCTTGAGAATCCTCGAAGGAGGAGATACGGGCGCTATATAAGTAACCAGGCGATTACTATTATTATTATTATCTTTTGCTCGCCTATAATGTGCTCATCCTACAGGGGTGGTAATCTTTGTAAAACTTCATAATTTATAGAAATTACTAGAATCTATGATTGCATACAGCTCATGAAGTTGATTAATTTACTCATTTGTGAACTAACAAGCATTCAAATGAACAACTCGGACAACAAAAACCTGTGTTATGCCAAGTGTCTCTTTGGGGAATACCTTTTAAGAATACAGTAACATCGATGATGCTGGCTTCAAGCAGTGTCTGACTTAGTATTATTTTAGTCACTTCAATGTATTGAAGACTTGTGACATTGTATATAACAGTCGAATTATGATAATAATACAATAAAACAAAAACTGGTAAAAACAACTGCCAAGTTAATACCTCTGCTCTGATGTTCGTTGGGAAGTACTCCACTGCCAAAGTGAGAGCCACGGTGGCAATTCCAAAAAAGATGCCAAAGCAAATAAGCATGAAGCAAATGAGGGACACCCACATCAGAGGCGAAGTGGCCGCTGCACTGAAAAGGGACATTATAGATATACTGTATATCCCTTTCAAGATACGTTGACACCTTTCTTCCTTTCGTTCTGGCTATTAGTAGACAATTTTACTCGGATCATTAAGGAATTGGAATCAAAAGGTTAATTTTACCCCTCTGTTTCCTAGGAGCCTTCAAAATTTGAGTAAAACGTTTCATGTTAGCCAGAAAAAGTGATAGACTGTCCTCGAATACTGAAAGGATTAAATCCTCCTAGCGTATGTTTGTTCCCTAATACGTAGTATATACAGTATATACCTATTATTCCAAAGGTTAATACCTCCACACACACACATATATATACTGTATATTAATAATACTTAAACATTTACTCATAATTGCACTAGTATATAATTTACAAAAAAATAATAATCATAGTAGGTATTATTATTATTATTATTATTATTATATGAGATGCCGAAGTCTCCAACCAGGGTGCAGAAACACCATCAAGATCAATCCACACAAAACACCCGGAGGCACTGGAGAGAGACTATGGCAACTTAGGAAAAAATAAAAAACATACACTGTATACTGTACTGTACATATACACATATTAAACACAGATAACATATTATGCAGTGGAGGATATCAAGCTTAAATATAATGCAATAAAATAGAATAAAATAAGTTTAAAAATTAGAATTAATGCTGCAAAAAAGCATTAACTCTAGACTTAAAAATGGAGATATTAGCTGAATTGACTAGCTCATTTGGCAACTTATTCCACAAGTCAACCATGGATGGCACAAAACACCGTGAAAACTGTGTAGTAGAAAAATTAACACGGCTCATGGCAAGATAATTAAGATTGCTTGTGAATCTAGTTGCACGAGCCCGGACATAGGGCCCAGGCAGAACCCCATGTAAGGGATGCTGAGGGTTGTTAAAAACTTTAAATAAAAGACTAAGGGTGTAATGAAATGTTAACTGTAGCGACCGCCCTAATCGCCCCTCGATGATCAGCAACCTTCACACACAACTATTATTCGGGCTTTACAATAACAAGTTCTATAATTAACTTACGGCTCGGTTGGATCCGGCAAACAAGTAATTCTGTAAGAAAGATAATAAATATTAATTAATTTCCGGTCTACCTTATGCCTGTTGATAGTTTCAATCGTAATTATATTTAGATAGCAAGGTCGATCAATTATTGTCACAAAAGAAAAGTTAGCGCAATATACAAAACTTACTTTTGGTTTTTGGAGGGTATGCCTCGTAACGCCCTCCTAAAAGATACCCTAAAATACCTAACTGGCCAGCCGGCAAATAAACGGATACTTTATCCTCGGAAAGCGCACGAGCGTTATAATTATCGTTGTCACTGCGATGTGTTGTCTGGGTAGATTCCGTTGACACGTGTCACTATTATGAAGTTATATGTTAACACTTTTACCCAGGCAATCACTATAGATATAATACCGTAGGCTGGACGAACATTAACTTGAGAGGTGTGGTATCCACGGTGTCGTGATAGTAACTGGCGTTATGCTCGGTAAATTATGCCCGGTAATTTTCAGTTCACTGCTTCGAGAGCTTATAATCTATTTTTAGC
This sequence comes from Lithodes maja, assembly GCA_037953745.1. Lineage (NCBI taxonomy): Eukaryota > Metazoa > Arthropoda > Malacostraca > Decapoda > Lithodidae > Lithodes > Lithodes maja. Next base: position 3,461 of record JBAKBP010027858.1, on the reverse strand, counting down.
TATCTCGTTCGGACTCGCAATAATACGTACAGTTGCTTCGTGAACTTCGTAAACTCGGATTCCTTTTATTTATAGCGTGATCATTAATTCATTCGAGTATCTTTTTAGATGGCTCGAATAGTTGAACAGTATTTATATATTGTATGTTAAGTTTGAGTATCTTCTTAGATGGCTCAAACTAATATTTATGGATATATGTAAACTATATTTTTTGGATACAGAGTGTTATTTAAATATATGTAGGAATTTTTATGCTTGAGAATATTAAAGGAAAGATGTTAATTACCCCACATTATTTATATTATGCGAACATTTATAGGTTAACTAACATTATCCGCTGTGGGATAATATTTCCCACATCCTGGGGGGCGCCAGAAAGCACCTAACATTAACATTAACCAAAACCTAAACCTATTACCATCACCAATAACCCAATATGAAGTGGTAGCATTTTTTTTATTTTTTATTTTTTTTATGTACAACCTAATCCTCCACTTCTTAACTTTACTATATAATCTAAGTAATTAGTTGTTCATGTATCTTTGACAGGGCTTTGATTGCCGTTTGTCGTTTAGGTCTCTGACCTTTCTGTATTGGCACTGTTTGCGTGGTATCGAGAGTACTTTCACTAGATATTTCTAAGGGAATTAATTTGTCTACTGTCCTTAGAGATACCTTACCCTTTGACAGCACTTTAACCACTCTCACGGTACCATATGTATCTGGATGCAGAGAAACTATTTTCCCAAGAGGCCAGGTTGATCTTGGAGTTTCACAATCTATTAAAACCACGTCTCCAACCATCAAACGAGTTTCAGCACTAGGTTTCTTTCCATAATGGTACTCTCTCAATGATGTCAAGTAATCTTGTTGCCATACTCTCTGCCATTGTTTGAGCAATTTGTTGAGATGATTGAAGCTTGTGGTCAACTTCTCTGTAGTAGGAGTAGCCAAGTTCAGTAAGAAATCGGGGTCCTTTATAGCGTCTTTATTAATCACAGGTGGTAGGACTTGAATGGGGGATCCTTGTAACAGATGGTTGGGTGTCAGGGCTTGAAGCTCATCAATATCTTCGTGTACATAGGTTAGTGGTCGGTTATTTACTCTAGCCTCGATTTCCACTAGAACCGTCCTCAATTCATCTACACTAACCCTCTTATTATGCAACACCTTGCACAAGCAGCTTTTGACGACACCCACCATTCTTTCGTAAAATCCACCCTGCCATGGAGCTTTAGGGCGAATGAACTTCCATTCACAACGCCGACCCTCAAAGAAATTTTGTACCTCCGTCATTTGAAAAAAAACTTTTAAGGAGTGGTTCCATTGCTCTGAAATTTGATCCATTGTCCGAAATTATGAGACGAGGGCATGACCGTCTGCCTGAAAATCTCCGAAATGCTCTTAAAAAGGTGCTGGCAGACATGTCTGTTACAAGTTCTAAATGTACAGCCCTGGTGTTAGCACAAGTAAACAGACAGACATAAACTTTTGTCGTAGACTGTTCCTCTCCATTGGGTCCCTGCAACTGGATTGCTCCAGTATAATCTACTCCCACAACTTGAAAGGGAGCTGTTTGCTGCACACGTTCTTCGGGAAGAGGTGGTGATGTGGGATACCTGATCTTTCTGGCATCATATCTTTTACAAACTACACATTTCTGGCGGCATTTCTTGATGGCTTGACGAGCTTTTGGTATCCAGAATTGTTGTCGTATGTTTATTAAGGTTTCGGCAATCCCTCCATGTAAGGTAGTCGCATGTGAGTCTTCTATCACCAGTTCAGTAAACCAATGCTTCTTTGGCAGTAGGATGGGATGTTTAGTACTATATTGCAAAGATGAATGATGGATTCTCCCTTTACATCTAATGAGGCCTTCCTCATCAAGGAATAACCCTAAGCGGTGAATTAAGAAGTTATTTGATCTGAGTATCTTTTTAGATGTCTCAGGTTGTGATTCTGGTTCCTTCCTTGATAGAGTTTGTAGTTCATCCTCATATACTTCACTTTGTAGATGTTTTATCCAATAGGTCATGGGACACTGAATCTTCAATCTGCGATTCCATCTTCTCTTCGCAAACAAGTTATTGACAAAGTCCATCACCCCTTTTGTTACTCTCAGTAATTTACCAAGAGTTGAATATCTATTGGGATTTACCAAAGGGCTTGGATTACTACTTATGAGTGATAGAACGTCTGGCACAAGAATGTTTGATACAACATAAGGCTTTTGGATAGGCCAAAGTTTAGGATCCGTCAACCACTCTGGACCATTAAACCAAAAAGAGTCAAGCCTTTGTACTTTGACGCCTCTACTGAGCAGATCTGCAGGATTATTCTTGGTGTCTACGTGCATAAACACAAATCCCTTTTGTAGTTCTTTAATTTCTGCAACACGGTTTTTTCACATATGGTATTTTAGAGTTGTCATTTTTCACCCATTGCAGACAAGCTTCATTATCTGACCATAAGTAAGTTTTAATGATGTTCAGGTTTCCTAAGATATGATTAATGTATGATCCCAGTCTTGTTCCGACAAGCAGTGCAGTTAGTTCTAGTTGAGGTATGGTCCTAGACTTCAATGGGGCTACTCTTGCCTTACTGGTTAGAAGTAGGGAGTTTGAATCATCCACCAAATATGCAACTGCACCGTATGCCCTTGTGGAAGCGTCACAGAATATGTGTAGAGAGCATGGAGTTGTTTCATGTGCTGTGGACCTGGGTACCTGTAGACTTGATAGCTGCTGAAATTCAGATTCCAACTCTTTCCATTCATCAACATAGAATTCAGGGAGAATGTCATCCCACTCCACTTTAAGGCACCAAGCTTCTTGAACCAATAGTTTTCCCTTTATAGTGATAGGTGACATTATACCTAGGGGATCAAATAATTTACTAACTTTGGCTAGTAGCTGTCTTTTTGTAATGGAGCTTGATTGACTGTCGACATATTTCACTGGCTTCAACTTCAATACATCTTCTTTAACGTTCCATAATATTCCAAGAACTGATGTCGTGTCTGGAATTTTATATCCGGGAAAGTCTTTCTCAATTGCAGTGTTCAGCTTTGTATTGTTGGTGACCCATTGTCTTAGCGGCATATTAGCATGCTGGAGTTCTCTATTGGCTTCCTTATATATGTATGTCAATTTATCTTCATTCATCACTGTCCCTTGGAAATTGTCTACATAGAAATTGGAGGCCAACATTTCCTTGATGAGGCTTTCTGAAGACTTCAGATGAAAATCTATCGTGGCCTGAAGCAAGAATGGTGAGCTTGTGGCACCAAATAGGACCGACTTGAACCGTAATGTTCTTAGTGGACTATTCACATCTTGTATGTCAATTGGCCATAAAAATCTTGTGTAGTCACGATCTTCCTCTTGTAGCCCAATTCTCAGGAACGCCTTTGAAATATCCGCTGTATATGCATATTGATTAGTTCTAAATTTGAGAAGCAC
>JBAKBP010027857.1:0-29470 GCA_037953745.1 Lithodes maja | reverse complement strand
GTGTGATGATAAGGCCCATAAACTTTTACGAAAATAGACCCCTGGCCTGATCATCCCCATGAAAACTTGTACGAAACGCCATAAACTTTTTCGAAAAATGTATAATAAGTCGTAGGCGTGTGCATAAACCATTAACCGTCCTGGTGGTGTAATGGTTAAGGTGGCAAAAATCTGTGTGTGATAACCCGGGTTCGAATCCCGGCGGATCATATATACTTTAATTAATTTCATTGGGGGTGTTTGGTGTTGTGGTGAAATTAATAAAATATAGATTAGTGTAAACTTTAAGTATGTTGGCTACTGAAAACATTATAATTCAGGCCAATGCTCTTAGGGTATTTCTGGAAGTTGAAATGCTGAAATGAGTGGAGTCTTTTAACCCCTTAAGAACGGGGCCGTTTGTTGACATGACCTAGCTGCCATGCGGGTATATTTACCGAGAACGAGCTTCATTCCATGCTCTTTTTCATGTATAAACAAGATCCAGAACGTAATACAATTATATATCCGTGAAGGGGCGATAATAGAGCTTTCCAAGGACACCTAAATCATCCTTGTACGACCACGGGTTATCCTGTTGCGATCGTGCAACGGAGGTGAAAATACCCTAAATAAGGTAATTTCCTCAGTTTGTTTCCTTGTCTCGCGGGGACATGAGTGTGTATGGAGGCGGTGGTTGTACCAGACATGGCCCAGTGGTGGTGCCAAGCGGTCAGAGCCCGCCTATTGTCCTTCCAACGCGCGGACTCTCTCTCAGAGTCCCTAATGTGCTCAGAATGCCGCCCGTCATATTACAGGCACCAGGATAGACCATTTATTTCTCTCCCGTCGTATGACGGGCACCGCGGCTTGAGTGTTAAATATCTAGGAGTAGTGTTCAGCAAGGACATAAGTGTGAGAATGGAGGACTAAGACAGAGAATGTGTGACAGAAGGGCACCGCGGCTTGAGTGTTAAATATCTAGGAGTAGTGATCAGCAAGGAAGTAAGTGTGAGAATGGAGGACTACGACAGAGAATGTGTGACAGAAGGGCACCACGGCTTGAGTGTTAAAGATCTAGGAGTAGTGATTAGCAAGGACGCAAGTGTGGGAATGGAGGACTACGACAGAGAATGTGTTACAGAAGGGCACCGCGGCTTGAGTGTTATATATCTTGGAGTAGTGATCAGCAAGGACGCAAGTGTGGGAATGGAGGACTACGACAGAGAATGTGCGGCAGAAGAAACAATTTCGGAGCAATTGGAAGTATATGGGATGTTAGATATCTCGGAATGAAAGCTATAAAAACACTCTATCAAGGGATAGTTGTCCCAACAGTGGTGAATGGGGCTGAAACATGGGGTCTGAAGTTACAAGAGAAAAAAAGGTTGGATGTGATGGAGATGAACTGCTTGAGGAGTATGTGTGGAGTGACACATAGAGACATATTGAGGAATGAAGAGGTACATAGGAGAGTAGGACAACATGAACCAATGTCGGCCAGAGTGGAGAGAAGGATCCTATGCTGGCATGGGCATGTGGGAGATGAAAGGCTTACAAAGAGAATATAGGAGTTAGAAACAAGAGGAAATAGATTGAGAGGAAGGCCTTGGAGGAGATGGAGATATGATGTAATACAATCGATAAAAGATCGAGAGATGACAGAAAAACAGGCAAGGGAAGTGGTAATGAATATAGATGAATGGAAAATTCTTATGAATAGATGAGTGATAACACACTCGTAGGAAAAGGGGGTCGGGTGCCAGTTGGACTAGATAATAGTCTGTCAGGCGCCTGGTCCAGGGATTCAGTGTGTATTGTGAAGGGCCTTTCCTGGAAGTAAGGTGGGCGGGCATTGTAGTGGTGTTTCCCTGCCGGTCTGCCTGCTGAGATGGGAGCCTCTCTGGGAGGTCTGGGTCCTGGAGGAATGTGGGAGGCCTCTGGAGGTCTTTGGTCTCTGGTTCTTCTATTGGGCAACTTAGATTTTTTGTGAATTTTGTTTTGTTTTGTTTTTGTTTGTTTTTCTGTTCGGGCTCTGTCTCAAGCTATGGGGTATGTGCCTGAGTGTATACATATATGCATACATAATTCAGCTGGAATTAAACACAGTAATCCATGGCATATGACACTGGTCTGGTCATTAATATCTTCAAATACTGCAAATATTTTCGGAAGAAATGTTATGCATAACAAATGCATTGTTGTCCTGTGATGAAGCTAAACGTCAATAAACCATAGTATTATATTATTGTTGTTGACAATTATATCTGATACAGTGAAATCATATACTGACGCATTTGTATTATTTTATTTGGATCTATGATTCTTTAAGTCATGTTCTGAAACCCCTCGGATATAATTAATATCATGTATTGTCGTGTATGTGTTCGATACAGAGAGAAATATATATATATATATATATATATATATATATATATATATATATATATATATATATATATATATATAGGTATAAAGGTATTAGTGTTCACGGATGTACACATGGTTAAATTATATCTGAATGGTTATCTATACAATTACATATGCAATAACTTTACAAAGTATATACTTTATAATAATGCTGTATATTTACATATACTGTATACATAATAATTTAAAGTCAATTTGAGTAGTTACCTTAAGCTAGGTAAGGCTAGTTGGATTTGTATAAGTGTTTAATGTTTATATACACATTATATGTATCAATTAATTTAAATATACCCGCGGCCTGGCTCCCACGTAGCATATATACAGGGTGGCGCAGATGTTGCGTACTAATTTGGTAGAAATTGGCACCGCTGCCTGTTTATACATAGTATGTGTTTCTATTGCACTAGACATATCGAAAGCCTTCGATAGAGTCTGGCACAAATCTGTAATTTCTAAACTACCCTCCTTCGGTTTCTATCCCTCCATCTGTGCCTTTGTCTCTAATTTCCTTTCCGGCCGTTCCATAGCCGCGGTTGTGGACGGCCATTGTTCACTTCCTCACCATATAAACTCCAGTGTTCCTCAGGGCTCTGTCCTATCTTCTATTCTCTTTCTAATTTGTATAAATTATCTCCTCAACTGTACCTCAATTCCCACCCATTCATACGCAGACGACTCAACCTTACACTACTTCATTAGTTTTTTCAGAACGCCCCAGCCAGCAAGCCCTCAAGGACAAACGTAATGAAGCCATAGAACTCTTAAAGTCTGATCTAAATACTATCTCCAATTGGGGCAGAGAAAACCTTGTTACCTTTACTGCTTCCAAAACCCAAATTTCTTCATCTATCTACCCGTACGGAACTCCCAGCGGACTATCCCTTATTCTTCAACAATACAAAAATCAATCCTTCATCTTCTCTCAATATTTTTGGTATCTCTTTTTCTTCTGCTCTCAGTTGGAAGGACCATATTACCAGTCTTGCTAAAGCAGCCTCCCAGAAGCTGGGTGTGCTCAACCGCCTTAGGGGGTTCTTTTCTCCTGCACAGCTTCTTGCTCTGTACAGGGGCATAATGCATCCTTGTATTGAGTATTGTTCACATGTGTAGGGAGGTTCCTCTCACACCGCTCTCCTAGACAAAGTTGAAAGGAAGGCGTTTCGTACCATTAACTCACGTCCACTCACCAACTCTCTGCAATCTCTCCCCCTCTCCACTGCAATGTTGCATCTCTCTCGCTATTCTATCGCTACTATAATAATCAGTGTTCCTCAGAGCTTTCCCAGTGTATACCACCTCCTTTACGTAGGGCACGTGGTATCCGTCTTGCAACTCAATCCCACCCCTATTCTGTGCAACTCTCCAACCCAAGAGTGAAATGTTACTCTCAAACTTTCTTCTACTCAACAGCTGGGCTCTGGAACTCTCTCCCAGAATCAGTCTTTCCCACTTCCTATGACTTAAATTGCTTCAAACTCCGTGTGTCCAGGAATTTTGGCTCGAACGTCCCTGGATTTTGGCCCTGTCAATCTTTCAACTATGGGGGAGGCACTCACTATAGGCAGTCCTGCCTTTTGCCTCCCTCAATCACAGAAAAAAAAAATAAAAAAAAAATAAAAAGTAAGTTGTGTGCATTCTTCTATGGATACTATATTTCAGCAAACAATATCTTCACAACCAGTAAAATATACTTGATATAAATCATTGTTATGCCCATTATAAAAATAACCACCAACAACACCAGGTCAGGACACCAAAACACCTGGACCAGAGGACCTGCGCAACATTCATCTTCGCAGATGCCCCCAACATTACCTGACCATTTCCAAGAATGCCGACAAAGGGCCCAAAAACGCAAACCACCATCGGCCATGGCCCTTTAGCCCCTACAGGAAAAGACTAGGTCTACCCGGTGAAGGAGAGACTATTCTATCCGATTGAAAATTACTTAAATAACTGCAAAGTAATCAGGTAATCCACTAAACCAGGTTTGTTTAAGCTAATTGTGGTTTATCAGTCTTTTGAAAGGCGTTTCTGTATTAAAAAAGGGTAGGAGGAAAACAAATGTGCTTGTAACTCATAACCTCCCCAAATGCTAACATTCCAGTGTTTGTGACTACCAGGAAATGTTGGAAAAGATGTGTGGAACCAACTGTTCGATCAGGAGCGACCTCGATAGCTGACGTTTGTCCAAGGGTTCTGGCTTTATCTTATTAGTGAACATTTGAATGTAGGTTGTTACACAATTTTCCACATGATTGTGCATCCAACATACTCTTATTCGTGCTTCTCTAAGTTGACTACAATTCGACAGAGCCAATTTTGTGGATCAGAACCTTGGGCCGCAATTAATTTAAACATTTCAATAAACAATTTACGGATAATAGTTTTACTGACTTTTTTCGGATACCTTGATCAATGTAACCTAAGGTTAGACACCAAAACCATCTCTCTATGTTGAATAGTAATTTATGTATAGCTATTTTAAACTCCTGGCCGCCATCTTGGATGCCATCTTGAAAATTACTGTGGTATACTATCAATGGAAGTTAAATATCTATAAGCTATAATCCAAACAAAATCAATCTAAATCAAATTACTCCATATCTTAATTGAATTCAATCTGAAACATGCTAATTTATATCCAAAGGTCACACACAATAAATTATATATAAAGTGGGGTTATAAGGGTTAATAATATCCAGGAATTAAATCACCAATAGTTCCACGTGACAATGAGACAAAGGAGAACGTTTACCCAATATGACGGACAATGGGGAAGCGAGACGCCGGCCCTGAGGCTCGACTCAAGTGAAAGAAAGAATCAAATGATTATATGGGAATGGACATGAATACTATGCTTATCTGTCAGTCAGTCATGGCGTCGATGAGAGCGTCGAGATGGTGTAGATGTATGTATTGCTGTCAGTGTATTGTGATTAGAGGCACAAAAGCTCGATCAACTGAAGGCAGAAATTAGATGTTAACTGGTTGGTGTTCGTGGAGGCTCTGAGCTCTCTTCCTCAGAGTCACACCTTGCTGCCTTTGCAAACGCCAGGGCCCAAATTATTGTAACGATTCTATGTTGCTCAATAGGATAAAGTATATTAATATATAAAGTAGAAACGCCCTCTGCCAATCACCACACTCCCTTTTGCTTACTTGCAAAGCCAGCTGATTTTGACAGCTCACGGCTGCAATTTGCCAGGCCCCGCCCACCAGCCAATCAGCGGCCTCCATTATCGGAGCGCGAAGCTGGACTTCCTACTCCCCCTCAGAAGTCACTCTCTTTCTTTGCTCGAAGAACTCCTTCTGATTATCCTTTGAGTAATACCTCGGTGGCAGCCCTGTACTCCCGTAAGCCACCAAAAGAGGGTTATAATCAACTTCCTGGAACTTACTATGAAGAGAAGAGAGAGGAGATGAAGGAAGCAAAAAGTTAGTGTGAACGTACAGCCGGGCAAGCCCACCATCCAATCACAGCGCGCGAGAGCGGGAGGCCTGAGTATAAATGCAGCCGCGCGCGGACTCCCGGGGTCACTCACCCCTCAGAGCTTACCGGGTCCACACACTGCAACATACTTGCTCTCCCTCTCGCCCGGGCACAAAGGAAAACCAGGAACCCACTTTTCCAGTTACCTTGCCCTCACCTAAGCACAGCTCCAGACACACACACACCTGATCCAGCATACCAGAATACATTTGTTTAAGGACCAATATTGGGCCCGCATATTATAAGGAGAGAAAGAGAGATGTGGTGGACTAACCTGGTGGGTTGCTATATAAATTGATGTGTCCTTCTAGGACAAGACTGAAGGAAAAAGAATTTAGACTTACCTGAATATATAAAGATGTTGATGTGTTTATTAATTAGTTATTTTTGTTAGCACCGGCACCAGCTGAAGAGTTATTATATAGGATCTGATAGGAGAGATTAAAGATTAAAAGAGTAGGGGAAAGAATACTTGTGTTAATAAATGAGGCAACCAAAGTTAAAACCCTTTCTCTGCGGGGTGTTTTGGGCTATTTAGGGCATATTCAGGCACTCCTGAATGATAAATCAAGCATCTGCATTAAATGAACTGTATTCTGAAGAAAACTAAGTGAAAATAGCTTCAAAATGAGACCAGAACGGGCCCCGTACGTGGTCTGGTTCAGCCGCAGCGGTGCCAGTGAAACGCGGGAAACCCGCTATTTGGTAGCACTCGCTTGCTTGGCTACACTGTTGTGAGAGACAGAGAGAGACCCGTGCGAGACACAGTCTACCTCAGTGAGCCGCTCGCTGCTCGGAGGGTCGGAGGTGGGCCCCTCACGCTCACGCCCACTGACACTCGATTTTTACGGTTTTTACAGGCTTTTAAAGACTGGAAATTGCTGTAACTTGCCAGGACGTTCCAGAACGTCACCCGCAGCGAAAGGATTAAAGAGGGAAACAGTTGTTTAGTTGCCAAATTGATTAAAGATTAAAAGAGTAAAAGTAAAGAGGGGAGGGAAAGAATACTTGTGTTAATATATGAGGCAACCAGTAAGTTAAAGAGGGAAACAGTTGTTTAGTTGCCTAATAGATTAGCTATAGCTATGGATGAACACTAGTCCAAATGAATCATTGATTAGGTTGTGTAAAAAGGAAACTGTAACGAAGGACACTAGTCCAATGTGAAGTATGATATTATTAAGTCTAAAAGAGTTATTCCGTGTATGCGTCTTAGGCACGGTTCATCTTTTGTTAGTACGATAATTGATTAAAGTGAAAGGTAACCTAGCGTGTTGGTAACAGGGTTACTAGAGGGTAAATTCAGAAGATGTAATTGAGATAAAGATTGTAAACCTAATTGTGAAGTAACTGGGTGGCGGAACCCAATAGGGTTGTTGAGGTAAAGATTGTAAATCTATATTGTGAAGTAACTGGGTGACGGAACCAAATAGTGTCATTGAGATAAATAGTGTAAACCTATATTGTGAAGTAACGGGGTGACGGACCCGTTAGTATTATTGAGATAAAGATTGTAAACCTACATTGTGAAGTAACTGGGTGGCAGAACCCAATAGTATTATTGAGATAAAGATTGTAAACCTAGATTGTGAAGTAACTGGGTGGCAGAACCCAATAGTATTATTGAGATAAAGATTGTAAACCTAGATTGTGAAGTAACTGGGTGGCGGAACCCATATTGTACGTGAGAGAGACCTTGTAATCTCATTCGGTAATTTGTATGATTTTATGTCATTGTGGAGGTACTTGTGTAGTAACGACGGTTGTGTCAGAGGAATAAATAGATTCTATGTATTGAGGAGATATATTATATAATATGTTATAGCCTTGGGATTGGGAAAAGGCTCAATAAACATGGGAAACCCTAAAGAATAGAGGAACGAATATAACTCTTGTTTTAGTTAGGCAAAGAGCATATGGTTCATTAGGCCCTGGTCTCAATGAAAGAAACAGCAGGGTTTGGCTTAATTATTTCGGATTAATCACTAATAACGGGTCGAAGGATCGAAGCCGACTTGAGTCAATACCTGAATAGCGGGGATTCAGTTAGGGAGTAACGGGAACTCTAGGGGTCCAGAGTACAACCTAGCATGAATCGACGTAATATTCAATCATTGTCTTGAACTCACCTCGGCCCGAGCCAAGAACCTATTATTAGGGTAGTTAGGAAGTCTGTTAAATAAAATATACGAACTTATAAATGACTGTCGAATTATCCCCCGTAGTAGTAGCATAAAAGATTTAGAATTAAATACTACAATATATACGATAAATTCATATATACTACACAAGACCGTGTCAATATTACTCTAACAGCATATTAGGTCTTTTATAATCTTAACTTACTTACAACATGTAATCACGCTGTAATCGTCCTGTAACAGCGCATTTTGAGCGACTGTACACTTCTAAGATAAACCATATAATCACATGTATAACTCACACCATTATAACTACCCTTTAAAAACAACTGTAAGTGTGTTGGTGTGATCTCCCTATAGAAGCTCACACCATCACAATAGAAGCTGGTAACTTTCCACTCTGCTAAGGCAAGCACGGATCCCACGATCACCAAAAGGTGTCACACATCCGTTGCCAAGATATCGAGAAGTAATTGCTAGCAACTTTGTCACATCCAGTTGTCACATGGTGTTGCTGAACCGCGCCCCTCCCTCAAGAGGCAGAGGGCGAGTCAGTCAGCACACCACCACACCCTAAGGAGGGTATCTCTCTCCAACCATCTGGGTAAGACTAGTGACCTGTATAAGTGTAGAAGTACCTTATAAGTGACATAAAGTAAGCAGTGACATTCAAGTGTTCTAGTGATTCCCTTCTAATCATATGTTCTCTCTCTTTACAGGAAGATCATTATTACTTGGAAAACAGCTCATAGTTCTAGGTTGCTATTATTAAGTACTATTATTAAATAGTAAGTAGAGCACTTATCTCGGTACACACTCAACATCGAGTATACACCACATTAATAAATACTTTATAATTGCATTGCCCAAGGCAAGGGACGTTTAGTGCAATATATTCTAATATCTCAAAATTAGGATTAAGGTTTAAAGACATATATTTTGCTGATAAAATAAACCAAACAGAAAGCCCCGTGCTTGTTTATTTTAAGACCTCCCAACATATTTCCAGTGGTTCCAAATTACTACAGAGTTCATTACAACGTACAGGAAATATTAAGGTAAGATAATAAGTTAACCCTAACCATTTCGCTCAGTGCCTACACCATAAACCGCCCGCTACATATTTGTTGGCAGCATAAAAGGGATAAGATTAACCCCTAAAGTAAAACGAACCATTAAAGTAAAAAAATAAGCCTCTGAAGAACAATTAATTAGACACTTAATAATCACGTAGCAACCTAGAAAAACAACTATAGACAATATATAATACCTGAGCTAAAAGTAAATAACAAAGAAGAAAAAGTAGTGTTCAAAGACAAAAGTATTCAGTGAAGAAAGATGTACAGTGAAAATCAGAGTGAATAGGTACTGGAGGAGTAGATTACAGACGTTGGCTACAATTATTGCTTACCAGACACTACCCACTAGGCCCCGCGCATCAACAGGCAAACTCTCACCCGACTCACCCCACTGACTCACCCTAGTCACTCACTGAGTCACCCTACTCACCCCTCAGACCTCAGCTCACGCGCTCTTCAAGGTCTGACGTGGCGGTGACGTCACAGCAGAGAAGGGAAAGAAAGAGAGAGAGCGGCCTAAAATATAATCACTCTACGGATATTTCACTACATTCTTCAATCAACACAGCTGATAGAAGTCTTCAAGCAACACAACCTACAAGCAGTACCAATTATTGTATTAGGTTAGTGATTAGAGTAACACTACAATACACACTTAATAATACTAGTGAATTAATAGCCTACTAGTAAACTTACAACACAGCAATGCCACAGTGAATTATTTTTCTTGATATCTAACTACTAATTACTTAACAAATTTTGAAATGTTACTGTACGTACATTTTTAACCATATTTTCGGTTTAGTCAATTCAAGTATTGTTTCAAGAACTTTAATCACACACTAAGAGAAAATATACTTACTTCCTTAAATAATTCGCCCCTAGACGTTTTATATTTGAGGGTCTCACAGTAATATATTTTATTTGCAGTAACAGTACAATATTAACACCTAACGAGCGGCCTAGGCGGTAATTTATATGTACTGCCCAGCGGGGTGTTTTTACCCTAAATAGGGTTGTTTACGTGATCATTTTCATGCCTAAATAAGACCCAGAGTGTAAAACAAGTATCTATCCCTGAAAGGGCATAAACAGAGCTTTCCAATGACACCCCAACCATCCTTGTACGACCGCTAGTTTTCTTGCAACGATCACGCAACACGAGTGCAAAAACCATGTAATTAGGTACTTTCCCTACATAATTCCCTGTGTAGCGAGTGTGAGGGGGGAAGGAAGGGTGGTTTTCACTTCAGTTGGCCCACCGCGGTGGTGTGCGACGGTCATAGCCTTACTACGCTCCTCACACCGCTCAGCTCTCTCTCTCTGCAACATTACGTGCTGAAAATGGCACACGCCATAAGTTGTGAACCGCCACCTAGTCCAAATTTCTTTCACACGACATACGTTGCGCACCGCTGTGACGCCTCCCGGCGTTAGCAGAATGGTTGCGTGGGGCATTGCAGCTCGCTAGCGCTCGCCAGGATGGGGGGATAGGCTACAGTTGTCCTAGAATGATCTGCTTTATTTCATTAGTGTCGTGTTGCCACAGACAGTCTGGAAATGGTCTTCGTTTTGGTCTGTGACCGCACCTTATATTTAATATTCGCTATAATATAAATGTTGCTTGTGTGGGAGGCGAGCGAGAGAGTGTGAGGGAGTACACCCGGCAGCGAGGTGAGCTATGACGCGGCTCGCTTGGGCGCTGACGGCGTTGGCGGCCGGGTGGTCAACTAGTCCCTTCCCGTCGCGGCCTCGTGTTTTTTACCAGCTCAGAGCTTGCCTGACACGAGTATCACCTACATCCTTTGCAATTCTGTCCCCCATACTCGCGACTTTGCATACTATCTCTCTCTCTCGACTTCTCCTTTCTCATTCTCTAATCTTTATTAAACTCAACATCCCTTCTGGTTTCAGCATAGACGTTCACCGTCGACCAGTCGTATTGTACGCGAAGCTCTCAGATATTTCCATGTATTAGGTTAAGGAGGTATTGTGCTTTATTGAGGTTTAGAGAGACGGCCTTTTCCGTATGTGTCCTCTCTTGGGAAGGTTGTAGACCGGTATATGTCTCCCTTGCAAGGTGTTGAGTGATTCTGCTTGGTTATCTAAAGCTAGACTAGGGGTAAGGTTACTGTGTCGTTGTCTCCGATGTGTGCAGTGTTAGCTAAGCTCTGCACGACATTGACATGTACTGTGGGAGCCTAAGTTGTCTTCGGGTTGGTTTACTTTGCGAGCACAGCGCTGTGGTGTGAGAGGGCCATAGCCTATCCCTCACAACATAGTGCTGCCTCTTTGTGTTGACTTCTGAGGGATCGCCAGGATAGAGCTAGGTACTAGAGACCTAGATTTATCAAGAGAGCATCCCTGTCATATAACGTAATCTTCATTATACCACCCTTGGACAACGTTAGGCTACGAGCCGCATGCTCGCCCATTGTTGCCCTGCCTTGATACCCCAGCTAGACTTTATTAACTGAGCAGACACTGGTTAGAGATAAGCCCCATTATTATATGTATGCAGCATTATTATTCACTGCACTTTTGAGCCGAGGTTGTTGTTGAGTTGCACAACCCGAGTAGGCTGTTGCGTTGTGTCACGAAGCATTTCTTTAGTTGTCGAGCATTACTACCTTTGCGCAGTCTTTATTATTCGCCTGCCTATTATTACTGTATGTCCTAGCATTTATTGTGACCCGTATTCTGCATTATAATTGTTCAAGATTCTCTACGAACTTCTTCCCAGCATCAGACTTATTTCAGAAGTTTCCAGTTGATGTTGCAGGACTAGCATTGCACTTTCTTTAATACAGGAGTGCCAGTTATTTGAGTATCTACCGTAACGTTAATTAATCACGTTAACTATCTTTTCTTTGTGTAACATAATCGATTAATCTTTTACTGTTTGAGAATAGGCTGTTTCATTGAGCGTCAGCCTAGTGTGTGTGCACCAGTTACCGAGTCATAGGATACCTCGTTGTCCAGGCACGACTCAGGGCGGTAATGGTGTTTTGTTTTCCAGTGTTTAAGGCAGGGGTTGGATCTAGTGTTACCGTTGTTGCTTTTTGCCATTATCTAGTCCAATGTTGAAGAGCCCTGTGTCTTTGAGAACCTGGATCGTAACAAATGGCGACCTAGCTCAGGATCTTGTGAACTAAGATATAATTGCAGGATTGTTGTGGTCATTTGTTTTATTGAGGAATATAGTGTGCACGTTAGATTTTTTTTGGCAAAGTAGTATAGCACTTGAGAGTCTTCAGACATTTTTGGCAAGTGAATAGTGCTACATAGGAGCTTGGGTACTTCTTCTTTTTTGTATATAAACGTGAGAATTTTTGGTGGACACCATGGGAGACGAATCAGATCATACTGAGAGTTTAGGGAATGATGCAGGCTCTGATGGGCAGATGCCAGGGGGGTTAGTAACTAGTGAGGAGGCCGCAAAGAAGTTTTTGGAGGTGCCTATAACTGCTGATCGACTAGAGGGAATTAGCAAGTATGGTCTACAGTGTTTGGCTCCCCTCATGGGGCTTAAGGTGGCTCATGGCATCAAGAAGAACGATTTGAGGGCTTGCGTACTGGGGGCGGCTAGTGAGGTCCAGGGTGGAGAGGGTGCTCAGGGATTTCTGCTCGAGCCCCCCCTCCACTCTACTCCCATCAGGACCTCTAGGATGCCGGAGTTTAGTACGTTCCCGCAGGCCGATAGCCGCTGGCAGCGTGGTTTAGGATCGCTGGGTGGGCCTCCAATAGTTGCACCTCCTCCTCAAGGTTTCACTACAGAAATGCTCTTCCAGCTTGAGATGGCTAACCAGCAGCGGCAGTTTGAGATGGCTAAGTGACAGGCTGATCTCGAACTCGCTAAGGCTAAACAACAGACTGATCTCGAACTCGCGAGAATAAAAGCCCAGTCGGAGGCTGAGTCTACCAGGTACCGTGCAGATATCGATCTTGAGAAGACTTGGGTGGAAACGACAGGGCAATGTCTCGGTGGTGGGAATTGTGGGCATGATCAGTCTTTGTCGCACCTGTTGAAACTAGTCCCTGTATTTGATGAGTCGGGTGTCACCGAATTTTTCATGAGATTCGAGAAGAAGTGCCAGGAACACCAGTGGCCTGGGGAGAAGTGGGCAGCCCTTGTTTCCCCTAGACTTGTGGGCAAGGGACTCAAGGCTTATGATGCATTGCCTATAGAGTCTTGTATTATCTATGAGGAACTCAAGGAGGCTGTCCTGAGAGCATACTAACTACAACCAGAGACGTACAGGTTGAAGTTCCGGGGTGTTACCAAGGATCGGGAGAGCACCTTTTTGGAACATGCCCGGGAGCTGTCCGATGCTTTTGGGAATTGGCTGAGGTCGGAGAAAGCTACTACGTTTGACGACATTAAACAGTTGGTGCTTTTAGAGCAGTTTTTCAAATGCACGGGCGGCGACCTGACGTTAAACCTGAAAGAAAAGCAACCAAAAACTCTACAGGAGGCAGCTGAGATGGCTGACCTCCGGCTATCACTAATTCGTGGGTGCGGGTCTGCCCAGCGTAGTGAGGCAGGTAACAAGGGGCGTGACGCCCCACCCCCCCGAGTTAGTGATATACCTTATGCAAACAAGTACAAGAGCCATGATACCAAGACTGACCACAAGACTAGCACCGTCCCGTTTAAGAAGGGGCCGGGCCCTTCCCAGTACCAAGGGAAGCCCAAAGGGGAGTTGGAGTGTTATCATTGTCATAAAAAGGGGCACTTTGCAAGAGTCTGTCCTAGCAAACCACCTACAGCAGCTGTGTCTTTGGCCTGCAACATTAGTGTGTCTCCGAAGTCGTCTGAGTTTGCCTGGGGCAGTTCGTCAGAGGCTGAGGCACAGCCAATGCAGAAGCACCTGGGAGGCTCGAACCCTGCTCAGGATGTTTTTTGCGACCATAGAGGGCGGGATTGCGTGATGTGGGCGGGGCGCAAGTATGGATAGAGGTCTTGCGTGATACGGGTGCTTCCCAGACTCTGATGAAAAACTTGACTGGCTACCCTATAAACGCGGCTCGGGTGGTAGTGGTGCAGGGTATTAATGCAACTCGATCATACCTGCTGGTGCGGTTGGAGTTGGAGGTGGATGGTGTGGCACGTGAATTGGATGTCGGGATTGTGGAGGAACTGCCAGTGGAGGGCGTCGACCTTCTTCTCGGCAACGACTTTGCAATGCCCGCTTCTGAGGTTCTACCCTTAGTCGTTGCCGAGAGGCCGGCCGACGTGAGTAGGGAAGAGCAGGAGTGGGTCGAGCGGTGCCAGACACAACCCATGGCGTGTGTTGTCACCCGAGCTCGGGCAGCTAAAGTGTCACAGCCTAGTCCTCCGTCTTCAGACCAGCGGAGGAACGATCAACAGGAGGAGGCTAAAGCTGGAGTTGGTTTTAAGAGTTTTGACTCGGCGGCTCTCCTGGGTGATTCAGTATTAGCACCATTACTTAATTCTGGAGTAGCCCCTGGGCCTGTCATCGAGAGTGACGAGGCTGGGCATGACGAGTCTCCACGACAGCAACGTTATGTACATCGAGAGAGACAGAAGGAGCAGCCCAGTATCGGGGAAGGTCATGCATTGCTCCGGGAGCAGTTAGATCGCTTGGCACCCTCAGATATACGTCGGTTGCAACTAGAGGACCCTGAGCTCCAAACGTGTGCTAATGGAGCTGTAGAGCTCGACGAGGACGGCGATGCACAGCCAGGAGATTTGTTTTATTTAGAAGGCATCCTCTATAGGCGTTTTCAAGACCCTAAACGTAGTTGGCAAGAGGGGTCCGGAGTAGTGGACCAGTTGGTGGTGCCACGGGAGTGCAGAGATAGCCTACTGAGGTTGGCGCATGACATACCACTGGCAGGACATCTAGGGGTGAGAAAAACGGTGGCGGCTTAAGAAAAATTGTTTTGGTGGCCGGGGTTGAAGGGGCAGGTGGTAACCTGGATAGCAAGGTGTCATACGTGCCAGAGGGTTGGAAAACCTAACTAAACCATTCCGAGAACCCCGTTGCACCCCATTCCTGTCAGTGGACCGCCCTTCAGTAAGGTCATCATTGATATGGTCGGACCCCTACCCCCTACTAGTGCCGGTAATAAATTTCTATTAACTATCATGGATGTGACCACTCGTTATCCTGATGCATATCCAATGAGAAATGGCACGGCGAAAACTGTTGTCCGGAACCTGCTCTTGTATTGCTCGCGGTATGGTTACCCGCAAGAGGTGCAATCGGACCAAGGTTCTAATTTTACATCTAATCTGTTCAAACAAACTATGATTCAGCATGGCATCAGCACTGTCGTCTCTTCTGCGTATCACCGGGAGAGTCAAGGGGTGTTGGAGAGGTGGCACACCACGCTGAAAAGCATGCTTCGATGTTACTGCGCAGAGAACGGAAAGGATTGGGACCTTGGTCTGCCGTATGTTTTGTTCGCGGCAAGAGAAGTACCTGGAGAGAGTCTCGGTTTCAGTCCGAATGAGCTTGTTTTCGGGCATCAGGTGAGGGGCCCTCTCCACATGGTGAAGGAGATTTGGGAGGGTACCGCTAAGCCATGTTCTATGTTGAGATACGTCCTCGAGAGCAGAGAGAGAATGCTTAGAAGTCTGGAGCTGGCCGGGCGTAATTTGGTGAGTTTGCAGGCCCGTATGAAGGACAGGTACGATACTAAGGCGAAACTCCGGGAGTTTCAGGTAGGTCAAGAGTTGTTGGTCCTGTTGCCTTTGTCAGGTCATCCTCTGGCTGCCAAGTACGTTGGGCCTTATCGGGTGGTGTCAAAGATCTCCGATCTGGATTACCTCGTTGCCACTCTAGACCGGAAGATGCGTAACCATCTATGCCACATTAATTTGTTGAAGGAGTATGTGAGGCGCCCACCTGAGTCACTAGCTGTCCCTGTGTTGACCTGCTGCGGTCATGGTGGAGAAGGAGAGGGGGGCAGCAATGATCAGGTGGATGATAACTGGGATTGTCATGTCTCGGCTGATCAGTGGGCGGGGAATTCGAGCCAATGTGCGCATGATGCTCTGGCGCACCTGCCGGAGAAACAGCAGGTGGCAGTGCAGCGCCTGTTCGATTCATACCCCACTGTATTTGCCGAGCACCCAGGCCTCACTACTCAAGCGGTGCATGATGTCGATGTAGGAGAGCACCCCCCCTTCAAGTCGATACCTTATCGGGTGCCACCCATTAAACTCCCAGCGCTCAGGGAGGAGCTGGAGTATATGCTGGCGAGAGGCTTGATCGAGAAGGGGGCAGTATGGTGGACTTCTCCTGTCACTCTGCAGCCCAAACCTGATGGAAAAGTTCGGTTCTGCATTGACTTTAGGCGGTTGAACGGGTTAACCCCCACCAATGCATATCCTCTTCCCCGGGTGGATGACAGTGTGGATAAGATCGGGAAAGCAAGGTACTTGACCAAGGTAGACCTCGTCAAAGGCTACTGGCAAGTACCACTGTCTGAGCAGGCTAAAGAGGTGTGCGGGTTTGTGGTGGATGGCAGTACTTACCGTTGCAACGTGATGCCATATGGTCTGAAAAATGCACCGGCCACTTTCCAGAGCTTAATGAACGACATCGTAGCAGACATCCCAAACTGTACTGTCTACCTTGATGACGTGATCATTTATGACAACGATTTCCAAAGTCACTGTGAGCACATAGAAGCCTTATTTAGTCAACTTAGTAAAGCAGGCTTGGTGGTTAATCTGGGCAAGTGTGACTTTGTGCAAGCCACGGTGCAGTATCTGGGGTTTGTGGTTGGGTTAGGGCAGGTGGGCCCGCACCAACAGAAGATACAGGCTATCGACTTGTTCCCCAGGCCGACCACCAAGCGGCAGATCATGAGATTTTTGGGTATGATTGGGGTATTACTGCCGCTTTATAAGAGGCTATTCTACTGTGTTAGCTCCTTTGACAGATCTACTAGCCAAAGATAAAAAGTTCCGCTGGGCACCTGAGTGTGAGCAGGCGTTTCGAGTAGTTAAACACCTTTTATGCACTCACCCTATCCTCAGGGCCCCGGACTTTGAACGACCATTTCAGTTGGCGACTGATGCCAGCGGAGTAGGGGCTGGTGCCGTACTTTTGCAGACAGACGAGGAAGGTCTTGAGCATCCAGTCAGTTTCTTTTCAAAGAAATTTAATTCAGCACAGAAAAACTATTCGGTTGTTGAAAAGGAACTGCTGGCAATCGTGTTAGCGCTCAGACACTTTGAGGTCTATGTTCCTGCATATGGGCCAGTCGTGGTAGTGTATACCGACCACCACCCGCTTAAATTCCTCAATCAATTCCACAACCGGAATATGAGGCTGACCAGATGGTCGCTCATGTTGCAAGAGTACAACTTAGACATTCGCCATATTGCCGGTTGTGAGAATGTGATTGCGGACTGTTTGTCGCGGGTGGAGGATCCGGGGTAGGCTACCACAGTATGTTGGTATAGCCTCCTGTCTTGGCTCGCGGTGTATTTTTGCGCTGGTGCTTGTTGGTTCGCGTGTGTAGCATCAGCGTAGGGTCGCAGGGCAGGAGTTGTTGGCTTTGATTAGAAGAAAATTAGGCTACATCTATAGTAGCCGCCAAAAAAAACATTAAAATAATATATGAAAAATTAAATAAAAACTTTCTTTTTAATAATTAATTTTAAGATAATATTGTAGCTGAGTACTGAGTGCAGATGATTTTCCCTCAGTAGGCTGTGCTTCTTAAAGCTCGCTCTGGGAGCACAATGTTATGAATTAATGTATTATATTTGGGAAGGGTGATAAGATTTTTTGATATAAAAATGTTGTTGTATTTATTTTTGAGGAGACTGAGCTTGCATTCCATGAGTGGCAGAGTGGTTAGGAGTGGCAGATTCTAGCGACATTCTGCCTGTTCAGATATGGGCTCATGGTTGAGTGTCCCATATCTTGGGGGGGGTGTGACGCCTCGCGGCGTTAGCAGAATGGTTGCGTGGGGCATTGCAGCTCGCTAGCGCTCGCCAGGATGGGGGGATAGGCTACAGTTGTCCTAGAATGATCTGCTTTATTTCATTAGTGTCGTGTTGCCACAGACAGTCTAGAAATGGTCTTTGTTTTGGTCTGTGACCGCGCCTTATATTTTATATTCGCTATAATATAAATGTTGCTTGTGTGGGAGGCGAGCGAGAGAGTGTGAGGGAGTACACCCGGCAGCGAGGTGAGCTATGACGCGGCTCGCTTGGGCGCTGACGGCGTTGGCGGCCGGGTGGTCAACTAGTCCCTTCCTGTCGCGGCCTCGTGTTTTTTACCAGCTCAGAGCTTGCCTGACACGCGTATCACCTACAACCTTTGCAATTCTGTTCCCCTTACTCGCGACTTTGCATACTATCTCTCTCTCTCGACTTCTCCTTTCTCATTCTCTAATCTTTATTAAACTCAACATCCCTTCTGGTTTCAGCATAGACGTTCACCGTCGACCAGTCGTATTGTACGCGAAGCTCTCAGATATTTCCATGTATTAGGTTAAGGAGGTATTGTGCTTTATTGAGGTTTAGAGAGACGGCCTTTTCCGTATGTGTCCTCTCTCGGGAAGGTTGTAGACCGGTATATGTCTCCCTTGCAAGGTGTTGAGTGATTCTGCTTGGTTATCTAAAGCTAGACTAGGGGTAAGGTTACTGTGTCATTGTCTCCGATGTGTGCAGTGTTAGCTAAGCTCTGCACGACATCGACAGGTACTGTGGGAGCCTAAGTTGTCTTCGGGTTGGTTTACTTTGCGAGCACAGCGCTGTGGTGTGAGAGGGCCATAGCCTATCCCTCACAACATAGTGCTGCCTCTTTGTGTTGACTTCTGAGGGATCGCCAGGATAGAGTTAGGTACTAGAGACCTAGATTTATCAAGAGAGCATCCCCGTCATATAACGTAATCTTCATTATACCACCCTTGGACAACGTTAGGCTACGAGCCGCATGCTCGCCCATTGTTGCCCTGCCTTGATACCCCAGCTAGACTTTATTAACTGAGCAGACACTGGTTAGAGATAAGCCCCATTATTATATGTATGCAGCATTATTATTCACTGCACTTTTGAGCCGAGGTTGTTGTTGAGTTGAACAACCCGAGTAGGCTGTTGCGTTGTGTCACAAAGCATTTCTTTAGTTGTCGAGCATTACTACCTTTGCGCAGTCTTTATTATTCGCCTGCCTATTATTACTATATGTCCTAGCATTTATTGTGACCCGTATTCTGCATTATAATTGTTCAAGATTCTTTACGAACATCTTCCCAGCATCAGACTTATTTCAGAAGTTTCCAGTTGATGTTGCAGGACTAGCATTGCGCTTTCTTTAATACAGGAGTGCCAGTTATTTGAGTATCTACCGTAACGTTAATTAATCACGTTAACTATCTTTTCTTTGTGTAACATAATCGAATAATCTTTTACTGTTTGAGAATAGGCTGTTTCATTGAGCGTCAGCCTAGTGTGTGTGCACCAGTTACCGAGTCATAGGATACCTCGTTGTCCAGGCACGTCTCAGGGCGGTAATGGTGTTTAGTTTTCCAGTGTTTAAGGCAGGGGTTGGATCTAGTGTTACCGTTGTTGCTTTTTGCCATTATCTAGTCCAATGTTGAAGAGCCCTGTGTCTTTGAGAACCTGGATCGTAACACCGCCATTAAAGGGTTTAAGAGGTTTTCTAACAAGTGGTCAAACCCTTCTTTTCTGTTATTTCGTGTTGTGTGTGTCTTTTTCAATTTCTTAGTAAAAGAGTATCCCTATACAGTGCCTTGCTAACTTGAATTTTCCTAGACTTCTTTGTATATTTTTTTTTGCTGAACTCATAGTCTAACTAACATCAATTCATCCTTCAACTTTGGATAGAGGTATGACGTTAAAGTGAAACTCCTACGACCTATATTCTATGCTAGTGACCTTGAATGTTATGTCATTTCAGAATTTCAGGTGGGGATTATGTTTCAATGCGTGTAAAATGTTCTTGAATTTAAAGTGGAATTTAAGGAACAGAAGTTTGAGCCCCAGTCAGACACAGAGTTGAGAAAAGAAGTAGGGACAAAACTGGATTCTTACATTGACGACTTGACTGAAAGACTAGCTAACTTTTTCAAGGAGACATCGGGCCACCCTGATACATCCTTAGCGCAAGCGAACTTCTAACAATATTTGCACATCAAATATAAGGCCCTTCGTGTTGCAAGGCACCAAGGTTATGTTATTCTGAGACTGTGCCATGCACTTATCAGAATGTTTCCCCTACGAACGTCTGACACTTTAAATATTTGTACCTGCATTCCAAAGGTAAGTTTCATATTTATAAATTTCCAGGACTAGGGTAAGTTAGATAGAGGCAAGTATAGATAAGTCTTCAGAAGAACTTAGTTCACTTACAGCTATCACAGCTACAACTACAGCTACCCACTACAGCTATGAAAGCTACAGCTATGCCAGCTATCACTACAGCTACAGCCAGAGGCAACTCTCACGTGGATGCTCAGTCACAGCATAAAGTCCACTTGCCTATGATTTCTGGGAAGAATTGTTCTAATACCCAGCTGGACCGTTTTCTTTCCTACACAGAATAGACGAGTACATGAAATCCCGAAACATCAAAAAGGCCGTAAACAAAATTGCCTTTGTCCAGTTACATCTGAAACCAGGAACTGCTATCGACCTCGCTCAAGCAACCACTCCATTTCAGACATCAAGCTACGAGGATTTATAGGTAAAACTCACAAACTTCGCTAGCACTGGAAGTCACGATGGTCACCAATCAAGGAAATCCATCACCCCAGTCGCTAAACAAACTCCAAGGTCTCATCCAAGTTTAGAGATTATCCCGGAGTCCCCGGAGTCACCTTCGGACACTGATGCGAGCATTGCTGCGGATACATACTGCTTCTGAGACCTCGTCGGACCCAGCTCCCGAGATTCTAGGCGCTAGAGCAGAGACTGTTCCCGCATCTTTTCTCAAATTGGTGCCAAGGCTCCACCCCAATAAAAAGCCCGAGCAAATTACTCTTGCCAATCCAAGAAGAGCTCGTGAGATAGTGACAGTATCACAGACAGTATGTACCTACTGCAATCATAATGCAAGGAGAAACCTCTCTAGCGGGGCGAGTCGTAGACCTAGTCCGACGCCTTCGCCTCGGAGAAGAACTGGTACAATTCCTAAGAAGTGTGGCCACTGCCATAAAGTTGGTCATACAAGAAAAACATTGCTGGAAACTCCATCCACAGTTACTCCCAAAGCAGAAACAAACGTCACCACGCAAATCCCGAGTGCAGACAAGACCTCGCTGGGCAGGAAAACCACAACGGAACCCTCGCCCTACACAACGTGAGTGACCTGCACGGAGAGGATATTGTTTCGTTTGTACAGTATATGGACACAACACCAAGGATTGTCCTCGTGTAGACACCCCACGTAGACCAAGAGATAAGTCGCCTCCTTCGCGATTCTGGTCCCTACCAGCGTGTCAGATCCTTTAGTTCCAAGACTAAAATTGGCAGACCCTCTGCAGTACAAACTCCCCAATACATTCTTGTGGCGGTAGACACCTTTTGACACAGGTCTCCTACGAAACTCACAGATAGTTTGCGTAGCAGAAGCACCTAAGCAAAGAAAGGTTCCGCACAAGCACAAATTATCTATGTCCAAGACATAATGAATCTGGAGGATAACCACATCAACATGAAGTCTCACAGATTGAGCTTCACCCATAGTTGTTCCGGTACTCAGTACTGTGTTCGATCTGATTTATCCCCAGCACCGATTTAGTAACAGCTGTTCCAACAAGCATGGGCAGTTAGTTTACGCATCCTTGGAAGCTTTTCCCAGTCGATGGTGCATAAGTCTCAGTTGGGTCAACACTCTCGAAGTACATACATAACACGCATTACTCGTTCTTTTCTGCATTCGATCATTATAGCAGCGACTGTGTCAACAAGCATGACCAGTTTCACCTGCAAGATCCTAAGAGTGCTAGGATCAAGAGCCATATTGCAAACCAAGATTACTCTTGCTCGTATCCATAGCTCAGAAGCATTCGTACTAAAAACGGTGCACACCTTCCAATTGGGTTTCATGGATAGTTTCCCTTAGTAGTATCCGGAAGAGAACGGAATTGTGAGAGAAATAGGGTATGCCTTCCAGAACACTACCCGAAAGTTATAGCTGATGTGGAAAGACCTTTTACAGCACAAATAAGTACATTACCAACGGCATCCAGACCTACTTTGTACTAAAACATCCTGCAGGGAAACCCTGTAGAGGATATGAACAGCCGTAGAGTTGTAGAATTATTTGCGATGCGCTCCGGTACTCCGATATTTTCAGCGCATAAATAAACATTCTCCTGAAGCTACGAAGACCTAGATTTAGGATTGTAGTCGCCTTCCGCAGTGTACGACTAACAACACTAAAGAATTTAACCAAAGCACTATTTCACCCTAAAAGTAATCCTAGGTAAGTCTAAAACACACGTCCTTCCTTTGGTAGTCACCAACCCGGTTGGTAACCAAGTATGGAATAGTTTTAGGTGGTTGATCACCACAAAGACAACCACACAGCATATTTTAGCCAAGTTAAGGAAATACTTCCCACAGTCTGATCCATCAGAACTCCTACACGACATAGGAATAAGGGGAAATAAAGTTTTTCAAAGTAACTCAAAGGTCTAAGTTTTTCTTAAGTGGAACTCCATCACCTCATGGATAGACACCAGAAGACTTGACTGTACATTCACGATCAGTGAGATGTCCAAGTAAGCCAATCTCGAGTCGAGCAGAAAGGATTCTCATTGAATTGTATGATCTGTGCAATTATTTACCTTCTAAAGTCGCACTTAAAATTCAAACTTAAGGTTAGAATTATTATAAGATGTTGCCAAGTCTTAAGAGGCAGAGCTCATCCAAATGCTTGCCTAAATTCCAGTCAAAACATGCTCAACATTCACACTCGTACACACAACTCTTCTCACAAGAGCTCCGTACAACATTCAAAATGCCAAGTGACATAGTCAAGATGCTAGTCATTGGTTACATAAGGAAAGTGATGAATAACGTAGAGACTAAATATCACAAAACGGAAAGGTTAACCCTTGTAACATCTTGGGAGTAGTAACCTTCGTAAAATTTAGCCTCGAGCCTTCCTTCGACCTCTACTCAGACAGACAGGCAAGGACAAAAAGGTCCTCAAAGGTGATAACTTCTCACTGTCAGAATAAAGCGGTGGAAAGAGACATTCCTACAGCTAACCCGACACGTGATGGAACCGCACCAATCTTGGAGTACCCAATGCCTTCACTTCCATTCGACACTGTATCAGTGGATATGCTGAAGTTGCCGCGGAGTCACCAGGATTAACCGGTATCTTCTAGTATTATGGGTAAAAGCTAACGTAGCAGCCAACGCACTCTCCAGAATTGTGCAAGTTGCCCCGGTGTTCTCGTTACCGACCTAAAAAGAAGCCAAGTGAAAGACGAGCAAGATTAGAACCACTACATATCCAATTTCCTCACCGAAACCCAGGTGTCTGTAGCAACATCCAGCAACCCCTTTTCTGTATCCTCCTACTTTCTCTATCCTAGTTTCAAAGCCAATGGCGGATGTTGTGCATATGTGCACAACAAACTCACTTGCTCTCGTGTTCCCGATTTCGACTCCTCTGAATTCTCAACTTTATGGCTCAAACTTTCCTGTCATTCTCTTACTAAATATTTCTGTGCTGTCTATCTTTCCCCTAACTCTACCAACTTTCCTAAATTCTTTGACTATCTAAACTCTACAGTGGAACACATTCTATCCATTTCTCCTTTCTCAGAAATCTCCATCTTAGGAGATTTCAACGTTCACCACTGCCAATGGCTCCCCTCTCACACTACTGATCCACCTGGTGAACAACCCTACGTCTTTTCTATCCTAAATGACCTAGAGCAGTTAGTTCAGCAACCCACCCGTATCCCGGATCGCATCGGAGATCGGCCCAACATTCTTGACCTGTTTCTAACTTCTAACCCTTCTTCTTATACTGTCGATCTTTTCTCTCCTTTGGGCTCCTCCGACCATAAACTTATCTCTGTCACCTGTCCTATCTCTCCAGTACAGCCACCCGATCCTCCTAGCCGGCGGCGCTTGTGGCACTTTGGCGCTGCCGACTGGGAGGCTCTTCGGCAGTACTTCTTTGATTTCCCATGGAATGATTTCTGCTTCCATGGCCGAGGACCCTCGGAGAGTGCTGAACGCATTACCGAGGTAATCCTATCGGGCATGGAAGCATACATTCCATTCTCTTTCTCTCAGACTAATGCTAAAAAATCTTGGTTTACTCACGCCTGTTCTACTGCTATCCGCAATAAGGAGGAAGCATTCAAACGGTACCGACGCCTTAAAACTCAAGACTCTCATTCTTCATATGTTTCTGCCCGGAATCAAGCCAAATCTGTTCTTCGACTTGCCAAACACTCTTTCATCAATAATAAATGCACTGAACTATCCAACTCTAGCTCTTCCCAAGCTTTCTGGCATCTAGCCAAAAACCTCTCCAACAATTTCTCTTCCTCGTCTTTCCCTCCCCTTTCCCACTCTGATGGCACAACCATCACTTCTTCCTCTGACAAAGCTAAACTCTTCGCTCAAACTTTTGCTAGAAACTCCACCTTGGATGATTCCGGTGCTATTCCTCCCTCTCCGCCCTCCTCTCTCTTACTTATGCCTAATATCCTAATCTCTTCTAAAGATGTACTTTCTACCCTCTCTGGGCTTAACACTAATAAGACGTACGGTCCGGACGGTGTTCCTCCTGTTGTTCTCAAAAACTGTGCTTCCGTGCTGACTCCCTGCCTAGGCAAACTCTTTCGTCTCTGTCTATCCTCTAACGTCTTCCCTTCATGCTGGAAGTTTGCTCACATTCAACCTGTCCCAAAGAAGGGTGACCGCTCTCAACCCTCCAACTATCGTCCAATTGCTCTTATCTCTTGTCTTTCTAAAGTTTTTGAAACTATTCTTGCTTCCAAATTTCTTAAGCATTTCTCTTCTCATAATCTGCTCTCAGATCGCCAGTATGGCTTCCTTAAGGGTTGCTCTACTGGTGATCTTCTTTCATATCTTACTAACTCTTGGTCATCCTCCTTTCGGGACTTCGGTGAGACTTTTTCTATTGCACTAGACATATCGAAAGCCTTCGATAGAGTCTGGCATAAATCTTTAATTTCTAAACTACCCTCCTTCGGTTTCTATCCCTCCATCTGTGCCTTTGTCTCTAATTTCCTTTCCGGCCGTTCCATAGCTGCGGTTGTGGACGGCCATTGTTCACTTCCTCACCCTATAAACTCCGGTGTTCCTCAGGGCTCTGTCCTATCTCCTATTCTCTTTCTAATTTTTATAAATGATCTCCTTAACTGTACCTTAATTCCAATCCATTCATACGCAGACGACTCAACCTTACACTACTCCATTAGTTTTTCAGAACGCCCCAGCCAGCAATCCCTCAACGACAAACGTAATGAAGCCATAGAACTCTTAAATTCTGATCTAAATACTATTTCCAATTGGGGCAGAGAAAACCTTGTTAACTTTAATGCTTCCAAAACCCAATTTCTCCATCTATCTACCCGTCAGGATCTCCCAGCGGACTATCCCTTATTCTTCAACAATACAAAAATCAACCCTTCATCTTCTCTCAATATTCTTGGTGTCTCTTTTTCTTCTGCTCTCATTTGGAAGGACCATATTACCAGTCTTGCTAAGGCAGCCTCCCAGAAGCTGGGTGTGCTCAACCACCTTAGGGGGTTCTTTTCCCCTGCACAGCTTCTTGCTCTGTACAGGGGCATAGTGCGCCCTTGTATTGAGTATTGTTCACATGTGTGGGGAGGTTCCTCTCACACCGCTCTCCTAGACAAAGTTGAAAGGAAGGCCTTTCGTATCATTAACTCCCGTCCACTCACCAACTCTCTGCAATCTCTCTGTCTCCGCCGCAATGTTGCATCTCTCTCGCTATTCTATCGCTACTATAATAATCAGTGTTCCTCAGAGCTATCCCAGTGCATACCACCTCCTTTACGTAGGGCACGTGGTACCCGTCTTGCAACTCAATCCCACCCCTACTCTGTGCAACTCTCCAACCCAAGAGTGAAACGTTACTCTCAAACTTTCTTCTACTCAACATCTGAGCTCTGGAACTCTCTCCCAGAATCAGTCTTTCCCTCTTCCTATGACTTAAATTGCTTCAAACTCCGTGTGTCCAGGCATTTTGGCTCGAACGTCCCTTGATTTTGGCCCTGTCACTCTTTCAACTATGGGGGAGGCACTCGCTATAGGCAGTTATGCCTTTTGCCTCCCTCAATCACATAGAAAAAAAAAAGAAAAAAAAGATAAGTAAGCTATTTCTGGAATCGGAGAAGATGATGTCTTTTCCAGAAACCAAGTTCATCCGTCGCAGTTCCGATTGCACTAAGAACTTCTGGTTGGATTCTTCCCGTTGACAACAACACATACAGCCTTGTGTATGGCATTCTAGATAAGATAGTAGTACTCCCGAAACATCATGATGCCATCAATTTGTTACCTAAGTGCAGCAACTGTACCAACAGGTATGGACAGTTCATATGTGCAGATAGGAAACAACTCTGGAGGCCGATAAATAGAAGTACTACTGGAAAACTATTTAGAAGGATAGTAAACAACACTTTGCCAAAAGATAACCTGTGACACTCCTGGAATACCCGACGGCTTCACATCCATTTGACACTGTTTCTTTGGAATTGCTGAAATGCCCAGGCGACGCCAGATGTAAGCAGTACCAGCTGGTTTGTGTTGAATATAATCTTTCAGACTAGTCTGTCCTATTCCTGCTTAAAGACGGATACAAAAGACCCAATTACCAACAAGCTCGTACGATACTCACTTGTTGGCTCTTCCTCTCCTAGGCACGTCTTTGCCGAAAACAGGATGGAAACCAAGCACAATGTGAAAGATATGAGTGATATCTACTTGAGGAAGCATGTATTTGCACAACAGATCCCATTCTCAATTGGGCTAGTTGACTGCAAAGTACCTCAGCTACCATAGCTATCTTTGAAATCTTGGAACATCATGTAAACCTAAACATAATCTAGAAGCAAAGGAAAACCTAAAAGGCTTTACATTACCTTGAAGAGTCTTCCAAAAACCTACAGACAGGTATAAATGACTAGCTTCTGAGGAGGGTAAAGACAAGATTCTGACGTAAATTCTGGCAACAGCTAAGCTATGCAGAAATCTATATTCCTCTAGATTATTCTTATCAAGTCAAATCAGACGCTAAGAGACACTTCAAAGTCTTCAGCAAGATCCACCAGCAAATCCGAGATCATTTACAGACATCCCGGACTGAAATGATAAGGAAATAGCATAAAAGGACACACCAAAATGTCCTGATGTAGGTCACAAAGCAATGTGCCTAGATCCGACGAGAATGTCTAAGCTCTCGCCGAAGTATAATGGACCCTATGTCGTTACGGACACAGCATCCGGTAACCAGTTTAAGGTTCGAGACCCTACCACCAACAAGGTAGAAGTAATTAATGGTGACAGGTTACAACGGAGGAGTCCAGAACTCTCCGTAGATGGCCATACTATACCTGAACCATAACTTTTAGCGGTGCAGCAAAATGCACCTACTACAACTTACTCCGCACAGACAAACGAGTATAGGCGGAAGCTTCGTTTTGTAACAGGAGCATTCTAAAACAACTTACAAATTCAGTTGTAATAAAGTTGAGTAGGTATGACCACTCTAGACAGAGAGTGAAGTGAGACCACTCAAGTAAGACCACTCTAGCGAGAGAGTGAAGTAATCAATACAAATCATCGTTCTGTTAAAGTCATATAACTGACAGAGCAAGCCACTCCCCACGTACATCCTACTGGGCGAGTGAAGTATTCTATTAGTAATCCTACAAGTAGAATATTACCCTTTCCCCCGAGAAAGATGACCTGGTTAGGGTGTTCCCTACTAACTAATCAGATGATGCCTGGTGATTTGCGACTTACACGTACGTTTCACGTTTTAAAGTAGCTCGTATTAAATCGTAATCTCCGGATGATTCATTTTGGTACTACCTGATGACTTTACCCAGGTAACCAGACACTCGCACTAACACACGTGCGAAGAGAGGACTGTTATATTTGCTGACCTACTCTCCTATGAGCTCTTTAGAACAGCTGTGACGCATGTCCAGTGTGAGCATGCTGTACAGAACGCCTAGTCATGCCCCACTCTCGCTAGGATCGTCAGGGCAGGAACTTTGGCTGGAGTCTATGTAGAGTTTCCTAACTTAGTTCATGTGAGCCGTTGTACTATAAGTATTATGAATATGTAATTTGTTTTCATCTGAGTCAACGAGTTCTATTTTATATCATTAGTTATAAGTATTGTGTATAAAACTTATTTGTAATGATGAGAGGAGAGAGAGAGATTACGTAACGGGGGTCAGTGGGTGCGCCATGCGGGAGGTGGGCCTAACTCACTAGCACTCCCCCCCTCCCCCCTCCCCTCAGTGCGTGGGAAAGCCTTTGTCTATCCAAGATTGAGAGAGAGCAATTACGTAATGATTGTCAGTGGGCGGTCCTTAGTAGTTCACGTTGGGCTCACTAGAGGGCCGAGTATAAAAAGGGAAGTCTAGCCATTTTTAGATCAGAACTCATTAGGCAGAGCGACTTCTCATTTCCCTTGCTAACTATATATATTCTTCTGACTGATGTGAACTTTCTCTACTACCGTACATTCTATCTCCTCTTTTCCCTACCCTTTTTTAACTTCCATGGTCCCGTTGGTGCAGAGCTAGTCAGCCAACGTATTATCGCTTGAGTTCTCACGAGATATATGCCTAGTAGATAGCCTATTTTGGAAGGGTTAACTTAGAATAGGATTGATTTATGTTTGTTGCACTCGTATATGCATTTCCCTGTGTATTATTATTATTGTTCCTGTTTTCTGCTGGTCTAGGTAATGCTAGACTGGGATAGGGCTACTGGTGTTGTGATTTCCGATGTGTACTAGATTTTGTTGAACCTGTACAATCGCAACGGAGACGTGGGAAGCCTAGGTGGTCTTTCTGACTGTGTACCTTGTGAGTTTAGCACTGTGTTGCGAGTGAGGGCTTTTGCCTCTGCCACCCAACCCTGTGCTAACTCGTTTGCTTTGACTTTGAGAGGATCGCCAGGAGAGAACCAGATACTAGCGATCTGGATCTCTCAAGAGAGCATCCCGTCAATTAACGTAATTTGGCCGCACAGCCTTAAGGACTTCGCTAGGCTACGAGCCGCTTGCTCAGCCATTGTTTCCTAGCCTACTACATCCCAGCTAGACTTTACTCGATCAGCAGATACAGAATAG
>JBAKBP010027856.1:0-29471 GCA_037953745.1 Lithodes maja | reverse complement strand
CTTCGACTTGCCAAACACTCTTTCATCAATAATAAATGCACTGAACTATCCAACTCTAGCTCTTCCCAAGCTTTCTGGCATCTAGCCAAAAACCTCTCCAACAATTTCTCTTCCTCGTCTTTCCCTCCCCTTTCCCACTCTGATGGCACAACCATCACTTCTTCCTCTGACAAAGCTAAACTCTTCGCTCAAACTTTTGCTAGAAACTCCACCTTGGATGATTCCGGTGCTATTCCTCCCTCTCCGCCCTCCTCTCTCTTACTTATGCCTAATATCCTAATCTCTTCTAAAGATGTACTTTCTACCCTCTCTGGGCTTAACACTAATAAGGCGTACGGTCCGGACGGTGTTCCTCCTGTTGTTCTCAAAAACTGTGCTTCCGTGCTGACTCCCTGCCTAGGCAAACTCTTTCGTCTCTGTCTATCCTCTAACGTCTTCCCTTCATGCTGGAAGTTTGCTCACATTCAACCTGTCCCAAAGAAGGGTGACCGCTCTCAACCCTCCAACTATCGTCCAATTGCTCTTATCTCTTGTCTTTCTAAAGTTTTTGAAACTATTCTTGCTTCCAAATTTCTTAAGCATTTCTCTTCTCATAATCTGCTCTCAGATCGCCAGTATGGCTTCCTTAAGGGTAGCTCTACTGGTGATCTTCTTTCATATCTTACTAACTCTTGGTCATCCTCCTTTCGGGACTTCGGTGAGACTTTTTCTATTGCACTAGACATATCGAAAGCCTTCGATAGAGTCTGGCATAAATCTTTAATTTCTAAACTACCCTCCTTCGGTTTCTATCCCTCCATCTGTGCCTTTGTCTCTAATTTCCTTTCCGGCCGTTCCATAGCTGCGGTTGTGGACGGCCATTGTTCACTTCCTCACCCTATAAACTCCGGTGTTCCTCAGGGCTCTGTCCTATCTCCTATTCTCTTTCTAATTTTTATAAATGATCTCCTTAACTGTACCTTAATTCCCATCCATTCATACGCAGACGACTCAACCTTACACTACTCCATTAGTTTTTCAGAACGCCCCAGCCAGCAATCCCTCAACGACAAACGTAATGAAGCCATAGAACTCTTAAATTCTGATCTAAATACTATTTCCAATTGGGGCAGAGAAAACCTTGTTAACTTTAATGCTTCCAAAACCCAATTTCTCCATCTATCTACCCGTCAGGATCTCCCAGCGGACTATCCCTTATTCTTCAACAATACAAAAATCAACCCTTCATCTTCTCTCAATATTCTTGGTGTCTCTTTTTCTTCTGCTCTCATTTGGAAGGACCATATTACCAGTCTTGCTAAGGCAGCCTCCCAGAAGCTGGGTGTGCTCAACCGCCTTAGGGGGTTCTTTTCCCCTGCACAGCTTCTTGCTCTGTACAGGGGCATAGTGCGCCCTTGTATTGAGTATTGTTCACATGTGTGGGGAGGTTCCTCTCACACCGCTCTCCTAGACAAAGTTGAAAGGAAGGCCTTTCGTATCATTAACTCCCGTCCACTCACCAACTCTCTGCAATCTCTCTGTCTCCGCCGCAATGTTGCATCTCTCTCGCTATTCTATCGCTACTATAATAATCAGTGTTCCTCAGAGCTATCCCAGTGCATACCGCCTCCTTTACGTAGGGCACGTGGTACCCGTCTTGCAACTCAATCCCACCCCTACTCTGTGCAACTCTCCAACCCAAGAGTGAAACGTTACTCTCAAACTTTCTTCTACTCAACATCTGAGCTCTGGAACTCTCTCCCAGAATCAGTCTTTCCCTCTTCCTATGACTTAAATTGCTTCAAACTCCGTGTGTCCAGGCATTTTGGCTCGAACGTCCCTTGATTTTGGCCGTGTCACTCTTTCAACTATGGGGGAGGCACTCGCTATAGGCAGTTATGCCTTTTGCCTCCCTCAATCACAGAAAAAAAAAAAAAAAAAAAAAAAAAAAAAAAAAAACGTCCTTATATTTGTATAATTCAATTATCTATATTCATTTTAATTTAGATTTTGATATCATTTTGATGTATCGTTACCACATTC
Source organism: Lithodes maja (assembly GCA_037953745.1). NCBI lineage: Eukaryota > Metazoa > Arthropoda > Malacostraca > Decapoda > Lithodidae > Lithodes > Lithodes maja. The sequence goes on along the minus strand of JBAKBP010027856.1, from coordinate 27,449 downwards.
TGATACTATTACTGTTCCAACTCTCTCTCTCTCTCTCTCTCTCTCTCTCTCTCTCTCTCTCTCTCTCTCTCTCTCTCTCTCTCTCTCTCTCTCTCTCTCTGGCTCCTCGTTAGTTGTGACGTGGAGGGTGCTGGAGGGAGAGAGTGGAGAGCCTCCTCCTTAAGGGGGTAGTATACTCGCTTTTTATGGACCCCCTTCTCCCTCATGTTTACCATATTGGTTTTGAGGTTTTAAGACGTTCCTTCCATTAGTTTGGCGATTTTAATACCTTTCCCCCCATTTCGTTGTCAATTTCAAGACCTTTCGTGCCATTTAGGTGTCAATGTTTTCCTGGCGAGCGATACCGAACCTGTAATTTTAGAAGGAACCGGCCTTCGGCCGGGAAATTTTTCTACCGAAAAATGTACAAATTTATCTTGAAAGGGGGTCTAGGCGGCGCTATTTTAAGCTTGATGGAGGTCTAGCGAGCAAACTCAGAAATACATTTATTAATTAATACATAGACCAAAAACCAAGCACTACCCACTTAAGGCCCTGATGAGTCACTCTCCTCACCTGTCACTGAGGAGGAGGAGGAGGTGGAGGATAGGAGGAAGAGGAGGTGGAGGATAGGAGGTGGATGATAGGAGAGAAGAGGATAAGAGGAAGATAAGTTTAGGAGAATTAGAACGGTAGAATGATTAGAAGGGTAGGAGGTGGAGGAGAGGTGGGTAGAGGTGGAGGAAGGATAGAAAGTGGAGGATAGGTGGAAGAGTAAGAAGAGGAGGATAGGAGGAGGAGGAGAAGGTGGAAGAATGGAGGATAGGAAGTGGAGGATAGGTGGAAGAGTAAGAAGAGGAGGATAGGAGGAGTAGGAGAAGGTGGAACAATGGAGGATAGGAAGTGGAGGATAGGTGGAAGAGGAGGATAGGAGGAGGAGGAAAAGGTGGAAGAATGGAAGTGGAGGATAGGAGGAAGAGGAGAGTAGGGGGTGGAGGATAGGAGGAAGAGTATGACAAAGAGGAGCATACGAGGAAGAAAGTAAGCAACAACATATATCATACACATAATGTTGCTATAGTTACTAGACATGGATGAAATACTTTAAGGGGAGAATTCCACTTGAGGGATTTTTTTCTTGACTCCTTTCTCCCTCATGTTTAGCCCCATTGTTTTTCTAATCTTAAGACGTTTGCCCCATTATTTTTACGATTTTAAGAACTTTCAACCCATTTCTGTCAATTTTAAGACCTTTCGTGACATTTAGGTGTCGATTTTATCCTGGCGAGCGATAGCGAGCCTGTAATTTAAGAGGAACCGGCTTTCAGCCGGGACATATTTCTACCGAAAAAATTACAAATTTATCTTGAAAGGGGCTCAAGGGGGTGTAATCTTAAGCTTGAAGGATATCTAGGGACCAAACTAAAAACCTCCCCTTAATCCAGTACTAGTAAAACATTTAAAATACAAACTGAACTGTACCTAATAAATATTTTTAAGGTACAAAATATTTGACTGTATAGAAATATTATTTATGAACATACCGGTACTGTATATCAGGCTGAAGGCCGGTTCCTTCACAATTACAGACTCGCTATCGCTCGTCAAGAAAAACACGACACCTAAAGGACACGAAAGGTCTTAATATTGACAAAGAATTTGGGTGAAAGGTCTTAAAATCGATAAACTAATGTGGTAAACGTCATCATATCTCAAAACTAATGGGACTAAATATGAGGGAAAACGGGTGACCAGAAAAACGGTCCATCTCCCCTTAAAATAAAATAAATACTCGAGTATGTACTTAAATGCAAAGTATCAAAGCAGTTCGTCAGGGTGTCGGAATTCTTCAACCAAATGTGTACTACTTTTCAATGCATTCGACTGTACTTCTGCGAGTCACTTCATTCAAGCTTTGTAAAATTCAAGTACACACCTATGCACACACACACACATACACACAAACATAGACACACACACACACACACCTAGACACACACATATGCACACACACACACACACACACACACACACACACACACACACACACACACACACACACACACTTATGCGCACACACACACCTAGACACACACACCTAGACACACACACACAGCCCGTAGCCTAGTAGGTAGCGCTCTCGTCTCACACACGAGGGATCGGGGGTTCAATCCCCCGGCCGGGCGGAGACAAATTGGGCTTGTCTCCTTTCATGTGTTAGCCTCAGTTCACCTAGCTGTAAATAGGTACCTGGAATAAGTGGACGACGTTGTGACGTCCCATCTGGGGTTGGCAAAAATGGTACAAGGCGAGATGGGTATCATATGGTTCACCTAAGCTACTGGTCAACCTAAGCCTTCGGGTGAGACTGGTACCGTAGTGAGAATGGTACCATACAGATTAACCCTAAGCCTTCGTTTCCAGATGTCGCCAATTGGCTAAAATAAAAGACTACACACACATCCACAGCCATTCCAACGATACATAAACACTTAACATGCATTTCACGCAATACATTCCCAGTTAAGGAGGCGCGATAATAATGAGCTTAGCTCGCATTGCGTGGATTCCCCTTGACGAAACAAGCAAAGTGAATAACACATACACCTATGCACACACACACACACCTAGACACACACCTAGACACACACATATGCACACACACACACCCACCTATGCACACACACACACCACACACACACCACACACACACACACACACACACACACACACACACACACACACACACACCCACACACACACACACACACACACACAAACATACACAAACATACAAACCCACCCAATGCTATGAATAAGCTCGAGAATATTGGTTATTACGAGAAACGATGAAGAAGCGACCGACAGATAGACAGATAGACAGATAGATAGATAGACAGATAGACAGATAGACAGATAGACAGATAGACAGATAGGACGAAAACAAAACGCTGAGTGTTATTGACAGTTCAGATGGGGAAAAGAACTGAGAACGAAAATAATAGGACAGGTGAAGGGCGAGGCATATTGATCCTTGAGACTGATCGACTGGAATAGTGTCTCCAGTATTGTGTCTTCTTAGAGTATCTTGGTGGTTTGGCCAAGGAAACTCATTATTCATTAGAGTATAAATTAGTACAAAGGAAATCAAGCAAAAACAGGTCTAGTGACCCCTCTATAGGCTGCTTGTCCTCCAAAACACTGAGGATCAAGTGTCCAAACAGTGGTTTAGAGTGGGTAAGGGAAAATTGGAATGGGAACTACTGCCCTGGGGCTAATGTCCGTGGCAGGATTAGGATGTTAGTAGGGGACAGATGGGTTAGTAACATAACTCAGTTGTACGTGATCTTTCATATATCTGGGGGGAAAAAAGTAACGTCCTAGTAATATATATATACGCAATAATCCTTGATGAATCTGAGGGGGGAATAACATATAGTTATTTATTTACAAACAGTCAGTCGTGGGTTTGAGGCAAGATATTTGTCTAGGAAAAGTTTAAAAGAATCAGCGGTGCTGCAGTCTATAACGTCTCGGGGAAGCCCATTCCACAAGTTGACAACTCGATTAAAGAAGAAATTCTTAGATTAGTGTGGGTTAAAGATTTATCAATAATTTTGCAACCGTTTCCCCGCGTGTAATTAGATTGGTCGATACTGAAGTACTTACTACAGTTCATATTGTCGATGCTTTAAATTATTTTGAAAAGTTGAATTAAGTCGCCTCTTAATCTGCGCTGGGTTAAAGGAAATATATTTAATTATCTGTATTAGAGAAGGTACACCAAGGCAAATAAAACCCTCATTAACCTCTTCTGTACCGGTGACGTGTTTTGTATCTGATTTCAGCTCCATTTAGACGATTATTGTAGCTTAAGAAGGATATATGGTAGCTAAAATGATTGAGATACTCTATAGCTTTTTAATGAGTAGACCTCTTTCTTCAGCTGAATAAAATCGTCTAATAGCAGCAAAAATAAAGTGAAAAGGACGTCATCGATACAAAAAGGGTTAACGACATTATTACAAGACCGTTTCTATCCTCTTCCATACCTATTCAGGTGAAAGGTTTAACACTGGTCTGGCAGCTCAGGAGATAAATATATATAATATTATATGTCACCTAAATTAATTTACCATTAGTATAGTTTCCTATACCAGAGCATAATATTCCAAATTTTTTGCCAGAAAAATGTTGATCATCGAATGTTGACTATAAAAGCTCTCGTGTGATACCCGCTTAACTCTCGCGATACAGAGGGGTTACTGCCTATTTACTAAGCTTTCAAAAGTGGGGCTAATGAGTGAGCACCTTCTGAATGAGTGTGTGCCTGCTTTCTGTGAGCGAACTGTCATGTGTTTTCCTGTCACCTATTTTTCCTCTCTCGAGTCTTTTGGTGATCCTCCCTAAATGAACCAACCAAATTGACCTGTATATATTTTTTTTTTGGATCAATTTGTGTACAAATTTCTCGTATTCCAGATATTTAGCAAATACATGCTAATTAGTAATCATTGTTTAAGTTTGTTACCTACAACCGTAATTATCATTATTGCCTTCATTAAAAGTCACACTGTGATGATATACTGTATATTACTTATCCTTGTTAATTTCCAACACCTACTAACAAAATATTTTGCTTTGTTTCCCAAGAAATTCAATTAAATGTGAAGAGTTGAATATTGTCCGACTATTTGTAGTTACTTCATAACTGACAACAACAAAAATGCTTCACAAATGAGTCTTTGGATTTTTTTCATCTTTTGTAATAAGTACAATTAGATATAATTATATTTTCAATTAAAATGCTGTAAAGTAGTCAATGGTTGAATTACTAAACAATTATGTATATTATGTTATTATATTTGTACATATAACATTGTTTCTACAGGTATTGATATACAATATTCCTAATTATTTTTTAATTATATATTGTGGACCTAGAATTCTACGTATATCTAAATTTCATGTAGTACTGCCCACCGTATTATCCACGAAACATATACATATTCGCTTGCTATGTTAAACTATAATTATGTAATCTCATGGACATAGTGGTTGTGGTGCAGAGTAACTTGTTGGGTGTGTCTTTGATCCCCAGCCGCCATTGTCCCTAACTTACAGCACCGAGTGAGTGCCACACACTTAAGGGGGTCCAGGCAGGTGCTTAACACTACCTCAGCCGACGAATTGTGGCTTATTATGACGTATGTATGTATATACTCAGGCACATACCCCATTGCTGTGGGTGGCCGACACGAGACAGAGCCCGGACAGAAACAACATTTAAAGTTCCTATTATCAGGGTACGCGACCACTTTCGCGTTCCTTCACCCCTTTCTCTGTCTCGTGGAGTAGGAGAATTATACAAGGGGAGGAGTATTACTAGCCCCCTTCCCCCATTATGATACTTGTTTGAATTATTATTGAGAACTGTAATTGTGTTTGCCATTTTCGAGAGATGTAGGCCAACCAAACCGCCTTTGCAGACTTGAAAATGTCCACCAAGACTCTCTTCAAGTTAAATTTGTACATTGTTTCGATAGAAAAAGTCTTAGGCGAAGGCCAATTTCTTCTAGGTTACAGGCTTGCTATCGTTCGCCAGAAAAAATCGACACCTGGTTAGGTAAACGTATAATCATTGACAAACTAATGTGGTGAAAACGTCTTAAAATCTTCAAAGTATTGGAGCGAAACCAGTAAGGTCCAAAGCTACTCACTTCGAACCAAATAAGGTTAAAGACACCGCATTTGTTAATCTTATATATACATGATGTATATAAGGTATTACAGTGGCATTCACAAGCACATTGAAGGAACTACTTAAGGGGAGAAGGGTCGATTAAAATTGTTTACTTATTTACTTTAGTTACCTAACGAGCAGAGAAGGCGATGAAGGTAAGCCAAGACACACTCAAAACTACACTCATATAGGCTATACAAAGGGTGAGCCAAGACACACTCAAAGCTACACACATATAGACAAAACTACACATATATAAACAGAGGGTGAGCCAAGACACACTCAGCAACACACATATAATAAAAGTTACACACATATAAACAGAGGGTGAGCCAAAACACACCCAAAGCTAAACACATATAAACAGAAGGTGAGCCAAAAACACACTCAAAGCTAAACTCATATAAACAGAAGGTGAGCCAAAACACACTCAGCAACACACATGTAATAAAAGTGACACACATATAAACAGAGGGTGAGCTAAACACACTCAAGATAAACACATATAAACAGAAGGTGAGCCAAAACACACTCAAAGCTAAACACATATAAACAGAAGGTGAGCCAAACACACTCAAAGCTAAACTCATATAAACAGAAGGTGAGCCAAAAACACACTCAAAGCTAAACACATATAAACACATATAAACAAAGCTACACTCATATATAAACAGAAGACACACTCAAAGCTACACACATACATAAACAGACCTATCGAGGCCCTGGACAAGAGAGAGGGCAGTACAAAAGACGCGGCCACAAGTGAGTACACAAACTCTGGAGTGGGTGACTCACACACAGAGAGAGAGAGAGAGAGAGAGAGAGAGGAGAGAGAGAGAGAGAGAGAGAGAGAGAGAGAGAGAGAGAGAGAGAGAGAGAGAGAGAGAGAGAGAGAGAGAGAGAGGAGAGAGAGAGAGAGAGAGAGAGAGAGGGAGAGAGAGAGAGAGAGAGAGAGGATGGATTTCAAGAAATGATGTTTCTAAAAAAAACTTTTTTCACTCTAAAGAAAGTGGTCATTGAGCTGGATTACAACTCCCCTGACTTAGGTTAGATTCTAGTATATAAAGGGATATGTTAGATGAAAATCAGTTGTGTTGTACTCAGTTTCAATGTTGTATCAGAGCATAGTTAATGTTATTGACAGCAGACGTGATGTATGGGTATCTATAAAACCGGAGTGAGCTATGAATGAGACCGTGTGATAGCGATTGTGACCGTATAAGCCATCTGTAGGAAGATTGATGGTGCCGATTAGCCTTACTGTGTTGCTTTCTTTTCAAACAATGTTGTCCTCTACGCTTCGAATGCAACGCTTGACAGATCCTATGTCTGACGGGTTGATATGTACTACCGAAAACATGAGGAACAAGAAGGAGTAAACAAGTAGATACCAGAAGGATATACGCAAATTAGTAGAAGAATTTAAAAGCCTGTTCGAAGGGCAGGGCGGCACGGAACACAGCCAGAGTTGAATACATCCGTCTATTTTCCTTGCAGTGATGAAGAAACCAGGGAATCGGTGGGTACGAAATGACAATACCGAAAAAAACAATGATTGCTTACTACAGAACACTCGTGTCAATATCTAGAATTGCTTATTACAATATTCAAAATGTGTAATTTTCATCATGAAGCATTGTACCAAATTCAACACAGATTGTCGATACTGTATTTTCATTCAGATTCTTTTATCTGCTTGTACATTAATACTGTTGTAGTTGCCAATCAGTGGATATAATAACTTTAATATTTAAGCAAATCTACGAACTTTGGGTGAATGTTAGGGATCATACATAGCGATGAATGCAGTTTTATTTGAGATAGGCTTACTTTCCCTTGTTAGTATTATGTTCTAACAATGATATAGCCCGAAATCAGATCTACCAATCCCAATCTTTGTAAGACACAATCTTCCTACACCCAGTATTGCCAGATAATTCTGAGAGCCCTAGAGCGAGGGTGGGTCAGCTGGAACTTTGACCAACTGTACATACATAATTTACAAGCATAATTTATCGAAGATGTCGAATCGAAAAAATGGAAACACAGTTATGTAAAAAGTAAGGATACGAGATGTAGTCGATTTAGTCTTGTGTACTAATCATCTCTCTCTCTCTCTCTCTCTCTCTCTCTCTCTCTCTCTCTCTCTCTCTCTCTCTCTCTCTCTCTCTCTCTTATAATTAATTATTTAATTAGCTACTGTCATATTTCAACAATTAAGGATGGGCAGAGCAGTCTCATTAAACTCCAAACGTACTTCATTTAGCTTTTCTTTCCAACATCTATTTTATTCATAATTATACACTAGCTATCACCAGGCGATTTGTATTCAGCTTAGCAATGATGTTTCCTGACTTACAGTACGTGAAAAGAAATCAATTCTCTCTCTCTCTCTCTCTCTCTCTCTCTCTCTCTCTCTCTCTCTCTCTCTCTCTCTCTCTCTCTCTCTCTCTTCTCTCTCTCTTCTCCTCTCTCTCTCTCTCTCTCTCTCTCTCCGTATATGTATGTACCGGGTGTATATATATATATATATTATATATATATATATATATATTATATATATATATATATATATATATATATATATATGCATATATACATATATAGTTTGTAAGGCCAGACTGCCTAGTAAGGACCTTGAGGTATGTGTGGTCTGTGTATCTATGTAGGTCTCTCTCTCTCTCTCTCTCTCTCTCTCTCTCTCTCTCTCTCTCTCTCTCTCTCTCTCTCTCTCCTTTCCTTCAACTTTCCTTTTCTATCGGATATGCCATCTCTACTAGAATTAAGTCCTGACCAACTCGTTAGGATCATAAGGTCTGTGTGGCCAGTGTACCTATGTAAATCTATGTAATGTATCTCTCTCTCTCTCTTTTAGCTCTCTCTCTCTCTGTTATAAGGGCGCACTGAGTCACCCCTTGGACCAGTGTTCGGGGGGTAGTGAATGGGTTTCCAATGTTTAGGGCCGAGAACATAACTCTCTTCTATTTATCAGGTAACCACATGCCACCACCACGATGAACTCCTATAGCAGGATTCACGATTTTTTTCTGGCAATTCATATTGACAATATAATGCGATGATTAAGCACTCTTTTCTTGATTATATTCACTTGTTTTCCAGCCTCTCCATTTTCACCCTCAAAACTAGCATATAGTGAGCTTAAAAAACTTCCAAGAGATAAATGTTCCTCCTAAATTACAGGCTAGTAATCGCCCGCCAGGAGAGAATCGAGACGTATATGGCACGAAGGGTCTTAACATTAGCAGATAAATTGAGCGAACAGTTTTAATATCACCAAACTAATGGGGCAAGCATTTTAAACCATGCCAACTATTGGGGTTAAGCATGAGGGAGAAGAGGGTCTAATAACAGAAAACAAAAACAAAATCCCCTTAACTGTAGAATTTACGCGATTTTTCAAGAAAGATGTCGCCAAACTTTTGAAATCCAGCTGTATAGAATATGGAAATTACATGTTGCACCTTCATATGCAAATCAATGTTGCCTGCAAGCCCTTGTATATCCTTCAATGGGCGAGCAACACACGGCTGCAGTTGCTCGTTTGCATACCCACACTTTCCATCGTTTACCTCGGATGATTATGCAAATTTGGGGTTTACTGTATGTAAAGTTGTAATTTCCTAGACACTATGTCAAGTATGATTAGGTAAACATTCCATGCGTAACTTTATCCATGCATAATAATGGTAATTAACAACACAGCTACGTATTGTTATATTAATATTTATATTTTGATTGTATTTGACTTAGTTACATTGTGACATTGCATATAATATGGAAGGAGCAGAAAGGGAGGAGAGTTTTATCTATTTGTAATCACATGTTAAACATTATAAATGGACCAAGCCAAAGTCGTTTCTATTATTCTCCAAAATCTGGACATGGTTTTCTCAATGACTCACAGACGAATTGGCGGCAGAAACAGACAGGTGGCGATGAAAATATATATACTAGTAACACAATTGTCATCAACAAAAGATAACTGTGGAATTCGTAGAAGGCTGCTCAAGGTTAGAATGATATGCGGATAGGGAGAGGAAAAGGATAAGGATACGCAACCAATTGACCACTTGCAAATTTCGTTCTATAAGGAAGTTGGAGCTGTAGATATTGATATTTAGCAGACTTACCTGTCAAAATACGGTTGTGGTACATATATAAACACACAAACCCCAATTCAAAATACTCTTTAGCCATTAGAAACCTACATCATTATTGCATTTCTATTTACCATCGATGTCTACAGCTCTAACTTCCTTATAGCCTGAAACTCGCAAGTGGTCAATTGACCATCAAGCAAGGCATCAGCTGGGACTTAGCCCAGTAGTACCCAACACCAAAACAATCGACGGACGAAAAACAAAAATGAGCGTGAAAGCGGCGATCAGGGTTCCCGAATAAATTAGCATGGAGAGAAGGAAGAGTGTCGGATTAGCATAGACAGTGAGGCTTGGACGGGCAGGTACACTAAGTTTTTCGCAGGGATAGAGGTCGTTTATCAGAATTAATGGCCGGTGTCGGCTGGAATAGAGTGGCATCAATCTTTCATTAAGGCCGGGACCTGTATCCTTCGTTCCATTCAGCCTTCGTACCCACTGATTCCCGGGTTCTTTATCACTGCGAGGAAATAGACGGGGTGTATTCAACTCTTTGGCTTTGTTCTGTGCCGCCTGCCATTCGAACAGGATTTTAAATTCTTCTACTAATTCGCGTATATCCTAGGTTCGAGTCCTTGGAGTGCCACACGTATTTGTTGATTTCATCAATTGAGTTTAGAAGGAAAGTTGGTAGGTGAAAAAATATGAATTAATTCTGGTTCAGGAGCAATTTATAGCGAGGCCTTCCCGATGGTTAAGTGTTCCCATTAATTACTCCTTCCATTCGTCTATACATTAGGCCACCATAGCACAGTTGGAAAGTATGTACATGCTCAGATTAATATGCAGGATTCGAAACTGCATAATAAATCGTAGGCTTGTGCATAATTTGTATCTGTCTTGATAGCGTAATGCATAAATGCGCGGAATTTCGGTGTGAGTATCCTAGGTTCGAGTCCTTGGAGTGCCACATGTATTTGTTGATTTCATTAATTGAGTTTTGAAGTAAAGTTGGTTGGTTACAAAATATGAAGATTTGTAAATTTATTGGTGTGTTGGTGCATATACCAGTACATTACAGTATATGAATCTCCTTCTTGTTGGTGCATATACAGTACATTACAGTATATGAATCTCCTTCTTTACTCCTTGCTCCTCATGTTTCCCAATGTCCTCTTTTCCGTAAGTGTATTTTACGTTCAGCGTATAGAGGGCGTATAGAGGGCGTATAGAGGGCGTATCCGAAGCTCCCTCCTTATAGAGGGCGTATCCGAAGCTCCCTCCTTTATAGAGGGCGTATCCGAAGCTCCCTCCTTTTATAGAGGGCGTATTCGAAGCTCCCTCTTTTATAGAGGGCGTATGCGAAGCTCCCTCCTTTTATAGAGGGCGTATCCGAAGCTCCCTCCTTTATAGAGGGCGTATCCGAAGCTCCCCTCCCTTTATAGAGGGCGTATCCGAAGCTCCCTCCTTTATAGAGGGCGTATCCGAAGCTCCCTCCTTTATAGCGGCGTCGAAGCTCCCTCCTTTTATAGAGGGCCGTATCCGAAGCTCCCTCCTTTATAGAGGGCGTATTCGAAGCACCTCCTTTATAGAGGGCGTATCCGAAGCTCCCTCCTTTTATAGAGGGCGTATCCGAAGCTCCCTCCTCTTTATAGAGGGCGTATCCGAAGCTCCCTCCTTTTATAGAGGGCGTATCCGAAGCTCCCTCCTTTATAGAGGGCGTATCCGAAGCTCCCTCCTTTATAGAGGGCGTATCCGAAGCTCCCTCCTTTATAGAGGGCGTATCCGAAGCTCCCTCCTTTATAGAGGGCGTATCCGAAGCGAAGCTCCCTCCTTTCTTAGAGGGCGTATCCCGAAGCTTCCCTCCTTTATAGAGGGCGTATCCGAAGCTCCTCCTTTATAGAGGGCGTATCCGAAGCTCCCTCCTTTATAGAGGACGTATCCGAAGCTCCCTACCTTTATAGAGGGCGTATCCGAAGCTCCCTCCTTTATAGAGGGCGTATCCGAAGCTCCCTCCTTATAGAGGGCGTATCCGAAGCTCCCTCCTTTATAGAGGGCGTATCCGAAGCTCCCTCCTTTATAGAGGGCGTATCCGAAGCTCCCTCCTTTATAGAGGGCGTATCCGAAGCTCCCTCCTTTATAGAGGGCGTATCCGAAGCTCCCTCCTTTATAGAGGGCGTATCCGAAGCTCCCTCCTTTATAGAGGGCGTATCCGAAGCTCCCTCCTTTATAGAGGGCGTATCCGAAGCTCCCTCCTTTATAGAGGGCGTATCCGAAGCTCCCTCCTTTATAGAGGGCGTATCCGAAGCTCCCTCCTTTATAGAGGGCGTATCCGAAGCTCCCTCCTTTATAGAGGGCGTATCCGAAGCTCCCTCCTTTATAGAGGGCGTATCCGAAGCTCCCTCCTTTATAGAGGGCGTATCCGAAGCTCCCTCCTTTTTAGAGGGCGTATCCGAAGCTCCCTCCTTTATAGAGGGCGTATCCGAAGCTCCCTCCTTTATAGAGGGCGTATCCGAAGCTCCCTCCTTTATAGAGGGCGTATCCGAAGCTCCCTCCTTTATAGAGGGCGTATCCGAAGCTCCCTCCTTTATAGAGGGCGTATCCGAAGCTCCCTCCTTTATAGAGGGCGTATCCGAAGCTCCCTCCTTTATAGAGGGCGTATCCGAAGCTCCCTCCTTTATAGAGGGCGTATCCGAAGCTCCCTCCTTTATAGAGGGCGTATCCGAAGCTCCCTCCTTTATAGAGGGCGTATCCGAAGCTCCCTCCTTTATAGAGGGCGTATCCGAAGCTCCCTCCTTTATAGAGGGCGTATCCGAAGCTCCCTCCTTTATAGAGGGCGTATCCGAAGCTCCCTCCTTTATAGAGGGCGTATCCGAAGCTCCCTCCTTTATAGAGGGCGTATCCGAAGCTCCCTCCTTTATAGAGGGCGTATCCGAAGCTCCCTCCTTTATAGAGGGCGTATCCGAAGCTCCCTCCTTTATAGAGGGCGTATCCGAAGCTCCCTCCTTTATAGAGGGCGTATCCGAAGCTCCCTCCTTTATAGAGGGCGTATCCGAAGCTCCCTCCTTTATAGAGGGCGTATCCGAAGCTCCCTCCTTTATAGAGGGCGTATCCGAAGCTCCCTCCTTTATAGAGGGCGTATCCGAAGCTCCCTCCTTTATAGAGGGCGTATCCGAAGCTCCCTCCTTTATAGAGGGCGTATCCGAAGCTCCCTCCTTTATAGAGGGCGTATCCGAAGCTCCCTCCTTTATAGAGGGCGTATCCGAAGCTCCCTCCTTTATAGAGGGCGTATCCGAAGCTCCCTCCTTTATAGAGGGCGTATCCGAAGCTCCCTCCTTTATAGAGGGCGTATCCGAAGCTCCCTCCTTTATAGAGGGCGTATCCGAAGCTCCCTCCTTTATAGAGGGCGTATCCGAAGCTCCCTCCTTTATAGAGGGCGTATCCGAAGCTCCCTCCTTTATAGAGGGCGTATCCGAAGCTCCCTCCTTTATAGAGGGCGTATCCGAAGCTCCCTCCTTTTTAGAGGGCGTATCCGAAGCTCCCTCCTTTTTCATTTGTTAGTTTTTGTTTTCTTCTTACAATCTGTGTCAACAGTTGTGTCCTACCTCCATAGTTTCAATCATGCCTATCTCTCTATATTATATGGGAAAATATGCCTTTGATGAACATAAATAATACCTATATATTGAAGGTTTTATTCAAGGTTTGCTTTGTGTGGTTCAGGAATATAATACAGAAAAAATATTGTTAGATACTTCATACTATGCATGCAAGCTTTAAAAAGGTTGACCTGTAAGTGAATAACACTGGAATTTTTATAACTCGTGTCCGTCTACCTCAGGCCACGAACTTATCAATCACCCCTCGTAAGTTGTATGTATATTTTCTGGTCCATCCGGCTGCCATTTTATCAATAAACCGTTTATCAACTCTGCTTAAGCAGAGTGGTATAGCCCCCGTATACTGATATACTGCCGGCCGAAATGTTTGACGGATTTTCACCAAACTACACAAGAACATTCGATCCGTCAATGTGTTGGGCAGTCAAAAAATATGGTTTGAATTTATCAACTAGGCGTAAGCAGAGTGGTATACCCCCAACCCCCATATAGTGGGGTACCACCGGCCAAAATGCCTGTCGTCGTCGTCCGTCTGTCCCGAAACTCTTCCTAGACCGTTGGACGGATTTTCACAAAATTTCACACGAACATTTGGTGGGTTAATGAGGCCGTCAGTCAAAAGAAGATTTTTAGAATTCGTGCAATAGTTATAGTTTTAGGTCAATAATATGGTAATAGTGATGATGGTAATAGTATTATTGTTGATGGTGATAGTATTATTGATGATGGTATTACTAGTGATGAAGGTAATCCATCGCAGAGCTAGGTATGCCTTTTGGATTTTGGGTAAAACGGCACGTCTACCGTATAATTATAATTTGTTTTATTCATCTATTTATTATTATCAATAGTTTTTTGTTTTCTTTTTGTGCATTGCATTGCAGAATTTAAATACAAGAATTGAGCTTCATTATGGATATTATAATGTATTTAATTAAGGTTAAATACAGTTTGTAGACTGATTAATATAAAACATTCAAGCAAACTTATCTCGATGGGTATATTTGCTTACATAAAAATGCAAAAGGACTTCAAAATATTCTGAATGAGTGTTTCTTTTCTATGTCTATGAAGGAGACAAACACAAAAATTGCCTGCAACAAGTGTCTCCCCCAAAGTTGAAAGAGCGATAGTCTCTATTTGAAACTTGTTGTGTGTGTGTATCGGAAAGAAGTGTGGTGCGCTTGTATGTAGTGAAATTAATAGGAGGAGGAGGTGTTTATGAGAGCTATCTGGATTACTATTGTGTAGTTGGGACAGAAAAAGAAACAGTGAGGGAAGCCAAACAAATTAAACCGGAGTTCCAGCAACTCCTTAACACATGCCTGTAATGCCTCCCCGATTGGTGTCTATAATCTCCTCAAAGTAAACTATGGTGACCCGTTTTCTCATACTTTTCCTTAAAATAATGTCCATCTTTTGTAAGTCTATTCCTACATTTTATCAGTATTTTCCCTCGTTTGTTTCACTTCGGTATAGCAATTCTAATCCATCTTCCCTTTCACAGTGCCTTGGCCATTCCAAAGTCTTTTCCGTTTCTTCATTGTCTATTCTCGTCGATCCCTACCAATCTAAACTCCCCCGTCTCTACTCTCAAAGCCTCTCCATGTTCTTTCTGTCCTCTCTTTCAGTTCCTTTGTTTTCCACTATTTCCAAAGCTCTCTCTCTTAATTTAGCTCTCCTCCCTTCCTTTCTCAATCTGCAGGTTTGTGCATACTTCAGATTGGTTGATTGTTATGGTTATTTCGGTTCTGACTCGTTCATTCTTATCAATCTCCTCCTACTCTTCCTTTTCCTTGTTCACCTTTTCGTCCTTCTCTGGCCATTTTCGTGTAATTGTGTTTTTTTTTTTCTATGTGAGTGAGAGAGGCAAAAGGCAGAACTGCCTGTGACGAGTGCCTCCCCCAAAGTTCAAAGAGTGACAGGGCCAAAATCAAGGGACTTTCGAGCTAAAATGCCTGAACACACGGAGTTTGAAGCAATTTAAGTCATAGGAAGAGGGAAAGATTGATTCTGGAAGAAAGTTCCAGAACTCAGCTGCTGAATAGAAGACAGATTTAAATAACGTTTCACTCTTGGTTTGGAGAGTTGCATAGAGAAGGGGTGGGATTGTGTTGCAAGGCGCGTGCTAAGTGTTCTACGAAGAGGGGGTGGTATACACTGAGAGAGCTCTGAGGAACACGTTCTCTTCATTCTCACCTATTCCTCCTTCCATTCGCGTATTTTTCTCATGTTCTATTGTTATTTGTCCTGATCTTCATTCTCCATCTCTGCCTCCTCTTGTTTTCTCTCAAGACATCTTCAGGTACTCCCTCCTCTTCTTCTCTACACTTGTTTCGCTCTTGATGCCCCGGAAAGTCTCTCCCCACTCCTCTCTCATGCACTCGTCCAGAGATACTTTTGTAGGTAGAGTCTCAGCGTCTCAATTACAGGCAAACATTACATTATTGGCAAACTTTCCGCCATTTATTATTTTTGTGCAACTCTAATCTGGTAGCGTCAAAGTTCAGACATATAATTATTTGGGCAGAAATCGTAACCTCTAACCTTTGTAACTAAAAATGGGCTAGAGCAAATTAGCTGTTAATTTGTACACATATCCCCTAGCCAAGTCTTCCTATTTGGTAGAAATACTAGCTTCATTACTCTAGTCCTTTTGAGTTATGAGAGGTTTGGGGTTACGATATCTGCCCAACCTAGAATGAACGGACTATAGTTGCTGTTAATTTAACATTGGTATTATGCTGAGAAAGTTTTAGATTAATATTTCAATGATTAAGATCAAACGTCAAGGTCAATGGTCAAAATATGCTTCATAATATTTCCTAAGATGATTATTAGATTAGCATTAGGCTTATCATATAGGATTCGCAATACCTAGACCAAGGTCATGAAAAAATAATAATAATATATATATATACCGGTATATATATATATATATATACAGTATATATATATACTGTATATATATATATATATATATATATATATATATATATATATATATATATATACAGGTCAACGTCACACGTCAAATATTAGGACAACGTATCATTATTCTTTTTAGTTTTTACTATTCGAAGATTATAAAATAGTTTCATTTTATATGACAATGAAAAATATCCAACCTCTAGATAAATGTTATTAAAGTTAAGATAAGAGTCAAAGGCCATGGTAGACTATATACCTAGTACCTTCTAAATTAATTGATGAATTTTGACATTAAGCATAATTATATACTTAATTTCCCAATGCAACGGTCACGCAAGCACGAAATGAAATCTTGCATTAAAGTTATATTATATATCTAACAGGCCTAGCAATATATATATATATATATATATATATATATATATATATATATATATATATATACTGGATATATATACTGCATATATATTATATTCTTCTTTTATTCAGATTAATTAAGCCGAATGATACATTTCCATAGAAAACGGAAGAGATGAGCAACACTGGAGGTTTTGGCGGGAAACGCGTGACATTTGCTGATCTTGGGAAAGGCATAATCAAATCACCTTCCATATTTAACTCTAGGTGATCGTTATTAATATTTTTGACTACCCATATACAACCTACTGATATTGGCTTAGTGGTTTATAAGATGAATTGATTATTTAACCACACGATTCTATTAGTGTGTGTCAGTGTTCAGGTGGAGGACTATAGACTCTCGTTTGATTCCCCGAGACGGTGACGCTGGGTAAAGCCGATGCGCTCTTCTCGGAGTTATTTTGTCTTTCTGTGCGCGATATTCGAGTGCCGGAAGTTCGGAAAGAGACTAGCGGTGGTGTTGGACGAATAGCGGTCGGCCTGAGAGGAGAATGGGAAGGAAAGAGGCTGATATAAGGTGAGAAATATGGGTGATACGAGTAACCCCTTAAAGGAGACATGACGCTTTCCTTCATTATGTCCTGGCTATTATTAGACGATTTTGTCCAGCTTGGTAAGGACCTCTACGAATGAAATGGGTAATATATCGTAATTAACCCCTTTAGGCGATTTTGACAGATATTCTGGCCGGTTGATTCTGTTAAGGGAGCCCACCGCTTTTTTTCTCTTTCTCTCCCTCTCACTTTGGCTTGTATCCATTCGGCCTCATTCAGCCTACTGTTTTAAGACTTTTACCCCCATCCAAGTGTCAATTTTGTCTTGCCGAGCGGTTGCGAGCCAGCATATAAATATATATATATATTTTTTTACAGCAAGCTAAATTTGTACATTTTTCGATAGAAAAATGTCTCCGGTGAAGCCGGATTTCTCCATACAATGCTGGCTCGCTATCGCTCGCCAGAAAGAAATCGTCACCTGGATGGGGATAAACGTCTCTCTTTCTCTGGCTTTTATCCATTCGGCCCCATTCAGCCAACTGTTTTAAGACGTTTATCCCCATCCAGGTGTCGATTTCTTCCTGGCAAGCGATAGCGAGCCAGCATTGTATGGGGAAATCCGGCTTCGCCGGAGAAATTTTTCTTGCGAAAAAGTACAAATTTTGCTTGCTGTCAAAACAAAAATATATATACTGCATGATGGCTCGCTACCGCTCGCCAGGAAAATATTGACACCTGGATGGAGGTAAACGTCTTAAAACAGTAGGATGAATGGGGCCGAATGTATACAAGCCAAAGAGAGAGGGAGAGAAAGATTAAAAAAAAAAAAAAAAAGCGAGGTGGGCTCCCTTAACTTTTATGGAACTTGTCCGTTGAAGCTGCCAGACTACAATTGCCCTTAACAAAATTGACGGAAAAGTAGCTCGTGTAAAACGGGCTTTATTCGTATATATATATACTATATATATATAAGCTCCCTCCAGTCCTCCACAGGAAGCATTATCTTCTTAACAATTAACCCTTCAACACGATGACGTAATATCCATCATATTTTGGTTACCATTAGACGGTTTTCTTTACATTATAATCAACCTCTAAGACTCAATGGGGTAAATACTATCCCAATAAACCCTCTAAATAACATAGACCCTTCTTAAACTCCATAAAACCGTCTAATCTTAGCCAGAATCAGAGGTAACAATAGGTCATCGTGCTGAAGGGGTTAACGAAATCACAAGATCTGGGCATATTTGTTAGGTTCTTTAATTCATGTTGACCTGGATATATAAGTGAGGTATCTCATGTCATTGGTTGTAAGTTGAACTAGCTGGTTATTTAATAGTAGGCAAGATTGACATGAAGCTGAACTAAGGTAAGAGGAGGTTTTTATTGTGTTCCCTAGACTTCCATCAATCTTAAAATTACACCCCCTAGACCCCCTTTCAAGATAAATGTATACATTTTTCGGTAGAAAAATGTCCAGGCCAAAGGCCGATTCCTCTTAAATTACAGGCTCGCTATCGCTCGCCAGGAAAAAATCGACAGCTAAATGGAACGAAAGGTCTTAAAATTGACAGAAATGGGGCGAAAGTTCAACAAATAATCCAACTAATGGGGCTAAACATGAGGGAGAAAGGGGTCCAGAAAAATGTCCCTCAAGTGGAAATCTCCCCTTAAGCAACATAACAAGAATTATTATATTTGTTGAAATTGACCTATCTCTCTCTGTTTCCCAAACTTTTGTTTTTGCACATTCTTTTGTCTTGCAATTTCTGTCTAGCCCATGTGACGCACCCAGTCCGTGACAACGCAACCTGATTGTACTCCTTGGTACTCCACTGTACCGCCACTGTGCGGTACCGTGTACCGCTGTACCGTGCTGGCTGCTTATATTGAGTGTGACAACGTATAACTATGTTCTTTGTATCTCTGCAAAGGTCTCGTCATTTGCTAACCAGTGGTGGGTTTTGTTTTAAGCCATGTCGAGACCTTCCATTTAATATGTAGTATCAATAGAGAAGTTGATAGATAAGACAATAGGAATTCAGAGAGAGAGAGTGAGTTAGACTTCAGAGCGAGAGGGTAGCAATGGTTGCCAGACGTATGGACCGGTTGGCAGCCCTGCGCTTATAGCTAGGTGCGACAGGGTTGGTAGTACATTGCCGCCTGCATATGCTGCCTGGGCTGCCCATGTTGTCGTACTGCACATTGCATGGAGGCTCGCTGTGTGTTCCATGATCAGGTTGCCTAGAACCTTTGAGATTCTAACATCCCTTGCCCTCTCTCCCAATTTCTCACGGTTGCACTCTTTCTCTCTGACGACATTACTCTCATTTCATTCTTCTCTCTATTTAAATGCATACCCTTCCCTTGAGGTCCTAAAGGAGTTTCAGCACTCACCTCTCGTATTACTCTTAGGACAAGCATATATTTACATGTATTAGATTTAAGGGGTTAATGTGAACAGCGATCTTCTTGATGAGGATAGTTGGTGAACGTTCTACATGTTCACGAGTTATATGCCCAGCTCATCATCCAATTTGTGACTAGACTAGTGCCATGTGTAAGAGCCCGACCATGCCCAGGAGTTGTCTGTAGAGGGGCGAGGACTTAGCCTTGATTTGCCTACCGAGCCAGGAGCGAGTGCAGTACCAGAGACTACAGCTCGCTCGTAGTGCCGGTATAGTAGAGTAACGTAATTTATCTGTCCTTGTGTTCTCTACAGTCTTTTCCTGGGTTCTCGCTTTCGGTGCTGGGACTCGTTGTTCCTGTGACTTGGCCTGCTAGCTAGAACACATGGGGATGATGAGTGGGTTATATCTTTATTTTACTATGCATTGCAGCTCTCTTGAAGTTTATGTATGTAACACTTTACAATACACATTACTCACACACTAGACAACACTATTAATACTTTCATGTATCAATTAACTGCACTGTCGTTTTGCTGCTGTTTCCGGAGTTCTATTGCGTAGGGCGCATACGGACTCAGAGGGGAGACAGAGTGAGAGAAGCGAAGTAGCCTATGCGGTAGTAGGCTACCGGCGCAGTACTGTTGCCTGCAACCTTTTAGTTATTCCAAGTATAGATTCATTTTTATAATAAGTGACTACTATTTATGTTCCTTCCATGTGTATTATTAGGTATCTACTGGATCATGAACATCTTGTATGCTACATGCTAGTGCATGTTAGTAGGGGACAGTTATTCTAGTGCACGCGCTTTCAAGTAGGCGTGTACATTTGTCATTTAGCATTTCACTGTCATACCTTTAGCCTGCTTCTATTCTACATTATTAGAGGCTTAATATTAACGTAGTTTCTTGAGTATTGCATTTCTTTAGTAATAACGTAACCTATAAATGTCTGAGGGAGTTTAGCCTCATAGCCTACCCCTGTTGTACACTTTCGCCGAGTTAAGGTACCTCGTTACCATAGACGATAACTCTGTAGGGCGTTGGTGCTTTTGTTGTCTGGAGCATATAGTATTTGGGACTGGAATCGAGCGTGTCGTTGTCACATAAGCCATTTCTGTCCTACGATCAAGAATCCCGAATATGTATTGCCGATCCAGCCGTAACAAAATGGCGACCTTGCACAAGATTCAGTAGTATCCTATCACATGTTTTTTGGAGAACTATTCTATGCTACCTAGTAGAGCTGGCTAGAATTTTCTTGCATATTGGAGGAATTTTTATTGTGTCATTATTGTATTGGTGGACTTGCAGATTGTTTCGTTGGGGGTGTCTAGAGTAGAGTCATTCAAGCATCTTTAACATTTTGTGAGTCGAGACTGCAATTAGTAATAAGCACTTCTTTTTTTTTATGAACAGCAATTGTATAACCAGCACTATGTCTAATGACTCATCATTTACGGGGGAGGATAACACGGTACAGCCTAGTAACCAGCAAGTACAACAGATGTTTAGGGAGGGGAGTGTTATAAGTGGAGAGAGGGATGCCCGGGCATTTTTGCAGACACCTTTGACCGAACAGCGCCTGCAGGCTATTGATTGTTACGGTCTTCGCTGTTTAGCCACGGTTTTGGGGCGGGACTGTCCTGACAGTTGGCCCAAGAAGAATTTGGTGGCATGTTTGTTGGGTGATGGCGATGGGGCGGTGGGTGGAGTGGGGTCTTGGGGGGTTCCCTCCAAGCCTCCATTCCACTCTACCCCTGAGCTGGGCCCTCAGCCAGCGAGTCTTAGCACGATGCAGCAGGAGGGTTCTCAAGGGCAAGCTGGCTTACCCGTAAACACGTCTCGGTGTGGATCCCCCATTTTGTGCTCTCCCCCCCCAGGCCTGTCTCCTGAGATGTTATTTCAGCTAGAACTAGCTAAGTTTAAGCTGCAGGAGACTCGGATACAGATACAACAGGCTAGTATAGAACGCATAGAGGTTGCTAGAATCCAAGCCAATCAGGATGCAACCAGGTACCAGGCTGAAATGGATGTCGAGAAGTCTAGAGTAGAGACCACGGGGCGTCATCTCGGTGGTGGGCACCGGGTTACAGACTCACTTTCGCATTTAATTAAGTTAGTACCCGCATTTGATGAGACAGCAGTGACTGAGTTTTTTGCTCGTTTCGAAAAGAAGTGTCGTGAGTATGACTGGCCGGAGGTTAAATGGGCAGCATTAGTTTCATCACGTCTAGTGGGTAAGGGGTTGAAAGCCTACGATGCACTGTCACTGGACGAGAGTGTAGTGTATGGACTGGTGAAGGAGGCTGTGCTCCGGGCCTACGAACTGCAACCCGAAACTTATAGATTGAAGTTCCGTGGCGTGAATAAGAAGAGCGACGTCAGTTTTATGGAGCACGCACGGGACTTAACAGATGCAGGTAATAACTGGTTTCGGTCCGAGCACGCAGAGTCGGCTGAGGAAATTAAGCAACTTTTCTATCTGGAACAGTTTTACAAATGCACTGGAACCGATCTAACGCTGAACATTAAGGAAAAATGTCCCAAGACAGTAGAGGAGGCTGCAAGATGGCAGACCTCAGATTATCATTGATTCGTGGTTGCGGTGCCGCTCAGAGGGCTGAGTCAGGGCAGAAGGGGCGCTATACCCCACCCACCAGAGTTTTCGATAATAACAAATCCTATGACACACATAACCACACTAAATGCATTGCACCTAATAACACCTACAAACACAAGCCTCTCCCGTTTACTAAAGGTCAGGTCCCTTCTTCGCCCGCACAAGGGAGGAAGCCCATTGGGGATGTGAAATGTTACAAATGTCAGAAGCTAGGCCATTATTCACGTGAGTGCCCTAGTAACACTCCCGCTAGAGCCGGTGTCATTGGTTCACAGTATCGGTGTGTCTCTGAAGGCTGCAGCAACTGCCCGGGGTAGGTTGTCAGCAGCTGAGGCACACGCGGTAAAGAAGCGTACGGAAGGCTCGACACCTGTCCGGGACACTTTCTGTGACCATCGGGGACACGGGTTTGTGAGCTGGGGGGGTGAACTACGGAGGGTTGACTTGCTGAGGGATACGGGGGCTTCGCAAACTTTGTTGAGGAACTTCACAGGGAAACCGATAAATGCGGCCAGAGTTGTTGTGGTGCAGGGTATAAATGCTACGAGGTCATACCCACTTGTGAGGTTGGAGTTGAGAGTGGGAGAGGTGTGCAGGGAGCTGGATGTAGGGATCGTTGAGTGTTTGCCAGTTGAGGGCGTCGACCTTCTTCTCGGCAACGACTTTGCGGTGCCCACTTCCGGGACTCCACCCTTAGTCGTTGCCGAGGAGGGCGGCCGACGTGGATGGTGAGAATCGGGAATGGGTTGGGAGTGCCAACAGGATAAGATGGCCTGTGTGGTAACCCGATCTCGCTCTGCGGCTCCTGCACAGCCTAGAGCACTCAACCTCGGGGACAGTGGAGGAAGGATCAGGAGAAGGTTGCTAAGGGCAGGAAAAGGGACATTGATTCTGCTGCACTTCTCGGTGATTCGGTACTTGGACCTATAATAAACACGGGAGTTGACTCTGGCCCAGATATGGTGTGTAACAAGGCAGAGTTGGGTAAGACTCTCGCGTGAGGCAAGAGCTGTAGCGAGAGCCACTAAGGCAGTAGAGCCTACTAGCCGGGGTAATGTCTTATTACAAAACCATCTTGATGCATTGACGCCCAGGGACATTAGTGAGCAGCAGCTGCAAGACGCTAGCCTAGCTCGTTATAGCAATGGTGCCATAGAGTTGGAGGAAGATGGGGATGCGAAGCCGGGAGATTTCTTTAGGCTCAACAGGATATTGTACCGCAGATTTCTAGACCCTAAATCGAAGTGGGAGGGCGGTGCGAGGGTAGTAGACCAGGTGGTTGTTCCAAATAAGTATAGAGAGTCCTTATTGTGTCTGGCGCATGATGTGCCGGTGGCGGGGTCATATGGGGGTAACCAAAACATTGGCGGCATTGGGCAGGTTTTTCTGGTGGCCTGGGGTCAAGGCTGATGTCTGTGCATGGGTGGCTGGGTGTGCGACCTGCCAGACAACGGGGAAGCCTAACCAGACCATCCCGAAGGCACCTTTGTTTCCCCATACCTGTCACCGGGCCTCCGTTCAGCAAAGTTGTAGTAGATTTGGTTGGCCCTTTCCCGCCTACTAGTAGTGGCAATAAATTCCTGTTGACAATCATGGATGTGGCTACGAGATACCCGGACGCATACCCCATGAGAAACGGCTCGGCAAAGGCAGTTGTTAAAAACTTATTATTGTTCTGTTCCCGTTATGGATTTCCACGTGAGGTGCAGTCAGACCAGGGGAGCAATTTTACATCCAAATTGTTCAAGCAAACCCTTCAGTTGCACGGTATATGCTCTGTAGTGTCGTCAGCCTACCATCCCGAGAGTCAGGGAGTCTTGGAGCGGTGGCACTCGACCCTGAAGAGTATGCTACGCTGTTACCTGTGCAGAACATGACACTGATTGGGATTTGGGTCTGCCGTATGTTCTGTTCGCTGCACGTGAAGTCCCAGGAGAGAGCCTGGGTTCAGTCCAAATCAACTAGTCTTTCGGCCATAATGTGAGAGGACCTTTAAGTATGGTGAAAGAGATCTGGGAGGGCGAAGAGAAGCCGGGGTCTGTACTTAAATATATCCTTGAGAGCCGGGAGAGACTTATAGGTTGCATGGCCAGCGGCAGGTAATAACTTGGTTAATGCACAGGCGGTCATGAAGCACCAGTATGACGCCAAGGTGAAGCTTCGGGAGTTTTCGGTGGGTCAGGAGGTAATGTTGCTTTTACCTTTGCCTGGACACCCCCTTTCTGCCAAGTTTATTGGGCCGTATGTGGTGGCTAAGAAACTGTCCGACCTTGATTATCTCGTTGCAACACCTGACCGTAGAAAAAAAACATCAGTTATGTCATGTTAACCTCATGAAAGAGTATGTGAGACGCCCCTCAGAGCCTCTCACTGTCCCTGTGCTGGCCTGCAGCGGCCAGGGTGGAGAAGGAGGTGGGACAGTCATGCTGCTGAGGAGGATAGCTGGGACTGTGTCATTTCCGCGGAACAGTGGGCGGGGAATACTGAACAAGAGGCTAGGCAAGCTGTAAGTCACCTGCCTGAGCACCAGGGTGCTGCTGTCCTAGGCCTGTTCAGGTCATACCCCTCTGTTTTCGCCGAACACCCAGGTCTCACTACTCAGGTAACGCACGACGTGGACGTCGGTGATAATGTGCCCTTCAAGTCAGTGCCCTACCGTGTGCCCCCGGTAAAGTTGCCAGCTTTACGGGAGGAGTTAAAGTACATGGTTGAGAGAGGGATGATCACTGAAGGTTATGTGAAGTGGACATCACCCGTCACGTTGCAGCCAAAACCTGACGGCAAGGTGCGGTTCTGCATAGATTTCCGTAGGCTAAATGGCTTGACCACTACCAACCCTTACCCTTTGCCTCGAGTTGACGACAGCGTGGACAAGATAGGGAATGCAAAGTACCTTACTAAAATTGATCTTGTAAAAGGCTACTGGCAAGTACCCCTGTCGGACCGAGCTAAGCAAGTTTGTGGTTTTGTGGTAGATGGCAAGACCTACCAATGTAACGTAATGCCTTATGGGCTTAAGAACGCACCTGCCCACGTTTCAGAACCTGATGAACGATATTTGTGACGAAATCCCTAACTGCACGGTCTACCTTGATGACGTGATAGTGTATGATGACGATTTTGAAAATCACCTAAGGCACTTAGAGACCCTGTTTGGGAAGTTGCACGATGCTGGGCTGGTGGTGAACCTGAGGAAGTGCGAGTTTGTAAAGGCTACTGTGCAGTATCTTGGCTTCGTGGTCGGGTTAGGCCGGGTGTGCCCCCCCCCCCTGAGCAAGATACAGGCTATCAATATGTTTCCCAGGCCCACCACTAAGCGCCAGGTCATGCGGTTCCTAGGTATGATAGGCTATTATAGGCGCTTCATCCGGGATACTCTACTGTCTTAGCACCGTTAACTGATCTACTGTCGAAGTCAGTGAAGTTCTGTTGGGCTGCGGAGTGTCAGAGGGCTTTCGACCTAGTCAAGCACCTGCTGTGTACACATCCGATTTTGAGAGCCCCAGACTTCTCCAGGAGTTTTCAGCTGGCGACTGATGGCCAGCGGTGTGGGTGCCGGGGCAGTGTTACTGCAGACTGATTCCGAGGGCTTGGAACACCCAGTGAGCTTCTTTTCTCGCAAGTTTAATTCGGCACAAAGGAATTACTCGACTATAGAGAAGGAGCTTCTTGTTATCGTTTTGTCGCTCAAACATTTCGAAGTTTATGTTCCAGCCTACGGCCCGGTAGTGACGATTTATACGGACCATCATCCCTTGAAATTCCTAAATCAGTTTCACAATCGGAATATGCGGTTGACCAGGTGGTCCCTAATGCTCCAAGAGTATAATCTCAACATTCAGCATATTGCCGGGAGTGAGAACGTGATAGCAGATTGTCTATCAAGGGTTGATGATCCAGGATAGTCGTGCACGGTGTGTGGGTTGAGCAGGAGTAAAATTAGGCTATCATAACGCCGTCCAAAAAGATTATAAAACAATAAAATAAACGAGAATTTTTTTTTTAGTTTTGTAAGTCTTTATTGTTGTAGCATGATGCATGCGATATTGTGTTTTATGTATAATTCACACTTCAGTTGTTGTGCACCTTTTGCAATTAGTGGCAGCTAAGGGTAGCAGGTCGGTTGGTTGCCTGTCAGATTTTGATAATGCTTCTAAGGTCGATTATCTAAAATCTTGGGGGGGGCTGTGACGCACCCAGTCCGTGGCAACGCAACCTGATTGTACTCCTTGGTACTCCACTGTACCGCCACTGTGCGGTACCGGTGTACCGTGTACCGTGTACCGCTGTACCGCTGGCTGCTTATATTGAGTGTGACAACGTATAACTATGTTCTTTGTATCTCTGCAAAGGTCTCGTCATTTGCTAACCAGTGGTGGGTTTTGTTTTAAGCCATGTCGAGACCTTCCATTTAATATGTAGTATCAATAGAGAAGTGATAGATAAGACAATAGGAATTCAGAGAGAGAGAGTGAGTTAGACTTCAGAGCGAGAGGGTAAGCAATGGTTGCCAGACGTATGGACCGGTTGGCAGCCCTGCGCTTATAGCTAGGTGCGACAGGGTTGGTAGAACATTGCCGCCTGCATATGCTGCCTGGGCTGCCCATGTTGTCGTACTGCACATTGCATGGAGGCTCGCTGTGTGTTCCATGATCAGGTTGCCTAGAACCTTTGAGATTCTAACATCCCTTGCCCTCTCTCCCAATTTCTCACGGTTGCACTCTTTCTCTCTGACGACATTACTCTCATTTCATTCTTCTCTCTATTTAAATGCATACCCTTCCCTTGAGGTCCTAAAGGAGTTTCAGCACTCACCTCTCGTATTACTCTTAGGACAAGCATATATTTACATGTACTTAGATTTAAGGGGTTAATGTGAACAGCGATCTTCTTGATGAGGATAGTTGGTGAACGTTCTACATGTTCACGAGTTATATGCCCAGCTCATCATCCAATTTGTGACTAGACTAGTGCCATGTGTAAGAGCCCGACCATGCCCAGGAGTTGTCTGTAGAGGGGCGAGGACTTAGCCTTGATTTGCCTACCGAGCCAGGAGCGAGTGCAGTACCAGAGACTACAGCTCGCTCGTAGTGCCGGTATAGTAG
>JBAKBP010027855.1:0-29471 GCA_037953745.1 Lithodes maja | reverse complement strand
GTGTGAGGTGACAGTGTAGATGGTGGTGGGGGTGAGAGGTTATGGGAAGGGGGGAGGTGATGGGTGGAGATGGTGGTGGGGGTGGAGGGTTATGGAAAGGGGGGAGGTGATGGGTGGAGATGGTGGTGGGGGTGAGGTGTTATGGGAAGGGGGGAGGTGATGGGTGATGGATGGAGATGGTGGTGGGGGTGTAGGGTTTTTGGAAAGGGGGGAGGTGATGGGTGGAGATGGTGATGGGGGTGAGGGGTTATGGGAAGGGGAGAGGTGATGGGTGATGGATGGAGATGGTGGTGGGGGTGGAGGGTTAAGGGAACGTGGTAGGGATTAGGTCCCTCGCACACGGGCCAATTTTCAGTGGACAGTGGCTGCCAATTTGTCGTGGAGAAAAATCAAATGCAAGTACCAGTCCTCACAGAACACCAACAAAAGACAGCCTTTGCGACTAGTCAAGGGAGATTATATAAGTTCACAGTATTGCCTTTCGGCCTATGAAACGGCCCTGCAACTTTCTCCATGTTAATGGGATCTGTACTACAAGGATTAACCAGGGAAACCTGTCTGGCATGCTTGGACGACATAATCGTGTTCGGGAAAACCTGGGCAGAACACCTACAGAGATTACAACAAGTATTGCAGAGGATCAGAGAAGCCAACTTGAAACTCAAGCCATCAAAATTCACTCTGGCCAAGAAAGAAGTCCATTTTCTAGGACATATAGTTTCTGAAAAAGGAATTGCCCCAGACCCTAACAAACTAGATGCCATTAGCACCATAACTCCTCCCACCAATGTCAAAGGAGTCCAAGCTTTCCTCGGCTTAGCTTGCTACTACCGCAGATTTGTAAAACAATTTGCCACCATTGCCAAGCCCCTTCATGACCTCACAAGAAAAGATGAACCATTTCTATGGACAGAACAACGCCTACAAGCCTTCAACACCTTAAACAAACGATTAGTAGCCTCTCCCGTAGTATCCTTTCCGGACTACATCCAGCCCTTCCGCCTTACACGGATGTCTCACAATTCGGTATAGGTGCCGTTCTAGGACAAACCAGAGAAGGAAGAGAACACATAATCGCCTGTGCCAGCAGAACACCAAATCCAGCAGAAATAAATTACCCAGTCACCAAAAGAGAATGCCTAGGGATCATTTGGGCATTGCAACATTTTAAAGCCTACCTAGCAGGTGTCAAGGTCACCATCATCACCGATCACCACGCCCTCCAATGGCTTAGAAAATCAGACACCAAAAATGCCTTGACTGTCAGATGGCGAGAATCATTAGAAGAATTTAACTTCGAGATTGCTTATCGGCCTGGAAAGCTTCATACCAACACTGATGCTTTATCAAGACTTCCTACTAATTCAGCCAAAGACAGATCCAGCCAAAATACCGAAAATCAGCCCATATTAGCAATCCATCAGCAAGACTCATTAGATCAAGACCAATAAGAACTGCTGAAACAATTTCAACGACAAGAGAAACCAGACTGGATGCCCAGAAGTATTTTCTCCCAACTCACCAGAAGAGGAGACAACTTATTCACGCCAGATGGAAACATTGTTATAACACCAACTGCAGCACTCTCCACCATGCAATCCATCCATATGCACAATGGCATCCACCTAGCCCAGAGAAAATTAACTGCTACCTTCCAGCAAGTATACTGGACTCCTTCTCCTTATATCACGGCTAAGAAATTTACCGAAGCCAGCAGAGCCTGTGCATTGGGCAAAGACAGGACCCGGACAGCCGGACCTACAGGAAAGCTAGTAGCGGCCAAACAATGGCAAAATCTTGCTGTAGATGTGATGGGACCGATGGAAGGAAACCAAGGCTACAAATATATCGTTAATTTTGTCGACACATACTCAAAATACGTAATTATTTGTCCGGCAAAAGAACATTCAGCCTTATCAGTAGCAGAAGCCATGATCCAACATGTCTTTCCTTTTTTTGGATTACCAGAAGCTATACATTCTGATAATGCCCCAGAATTTACCAGTCACATTTGGTCCCAACTATCCCAAATGTGTGGTTTCAGAATAAGCCACTCCTCACCATATTAGCCACAGGGTAATTCAATATGCGAAAGAAGCCACTGAACTATTGCCAACCAAATAGGAACACGCCAACAACAAATGAACACCAAGGAGTGGCCCAGCCAAGTGAAAATAGTCCAGTGGGGTATAAATACCTGCTCCAGAAAAGACGGAATATCATCCCTCGAACGTGTTTGGAGTACCACCTCTGCTCCTACCTCAACGTCATTTATCTATACCGTAGGAGCCCTCATCAAATTTTGACCAGTCGCTAGTACACCTAAAAAACAGCCTTCGACAGCTGCAGTATATCCAAGACCTACAACCTGAAGAAACACCCGAAGTTAGTCCCCACCATATCGGCGATATTTTCATGGTTGCTCAGTTGCCCGTGCCGTCCAAACTTAAGCCTAGATACCAAGGTCCTTTTGAGATCCTAACTGTTCCGAACTGTTACCAGGTTACCATTAATTATTTTGGTGAGTCACACACATACAGAAATAGATATACTCGTAGGTTTCAACCCATTGACGAGAATATGATTAGGGTTGCTGACCCCAAAGATGATGACACATTACCTGCAACTAATGACCACAATTTAGGATCCACAGAACCATTGACACCTCCCCCTCTTCCACCCAGTCCTCCTCCAGTCTTAGCAAAACCGAATCTGGTTGCACCCCCTATTCAACCAGTATCTAAACCTGCTACCAAGCAACGTCCACTTGCAATATTTGTCGGATCTGAAACTACTCCTCCGATCCCTAAGCGAGTTGTTTCTGCACCTCCTCAAATTTCTAACCAAACTAACAAAGCTGCCACTAACTTAAAATCAACTCCCCTCATTTCCTCACCTGCCACCAGCTTACTTATATATTCTGAATCACCCGATACTTTACCTACCACTCCGATCATAAATATAATTCCTTCTTTGGAAGGTCAAGCTTCTCCTTCATTATCCAAAACGTCATCAACGTTATCCCCTCATACAGATAACCAGCCTATAAATCTCCCCAGCCAATCCACCAGTCCGACTCGAAATAGTCCTAAACATTCGCCACAACTACCTACACTACTCACTAACTCTCCTAAAGCACCTACCTCTTCACCGAACCTTTCCACCAAATATAAACATATACCCTCCACCAAATCTCATACTTCCCTTTCATCACCTGAAAAATCAGCAACATCATCCGAACACGCCCCTGAATCTTCTTCACAATTACCAACACCTCCCACTAAATCTCCTCAAACCTCTACCCATTCTCATAAATCACCTACCTTGTCACCTAAGCCTTCCACCAATTATAATCCTAACTATACCGCCCCCAATCCTGTTCCAAAAATGCCAAAGATGAAATTAAGGTCACCATCTTTAATGCAACCTTTATCTAATCCACCATGTCGAAGATCTGACCTAAAACATGGGCACCCACCTTCAAGCCGAGCTACAGACGGCGGGACCCCACCAAAACCACCACCTCGCCACCTCAAAGGGACACCATCACACCTAGTGCGAGGTCAACTCCTCAACCTTCATTCACTATGTCTCATGTCACCGAGGATGATTTGAAGGAGGTACTCAGCCAGTTATGGGATTCTTCATCGGGCTATGACGGAATTCCCATTAAGATTATTAAAGCAGTTGCAGGCACCTTATGTCCAGTATTACTACATCTTTGCAATGCTTCCTTTTCAACGGGTATATTTCCCAACAAGCAAAAGATAGCTAAAGTAACTCCAATTTTTAAATCAGGAGATAGGAGGGAAATGAAGAATCACCGACCTGTTTCTGTACTTCCTTCGATAAGCAAAATTCTTGAAAAACTCATGTACAATAAAATTTAAAACTTTTGTAACGATAATCACATTTTAACAGACTATCAACACGGTTTTAGAAAGGGTAAATCAACCGAATCAGCCTTACGCCATTTACTAAAGATGTTCTCAATAAATTTGATCAAAAACAATTTACAATAGCAACATGTTTAGATCTTTCAAAGGCTTTTGACACCGTAGACCATAACAAATTGTTAGATAAACTGGATCATTATGGTTTTAGGGGCAACATCAATGCTTGGTTTCGATTTACTTAAACAACAGAATGCAATTTGTTCAATTTAATGATTGTAAGTCGGACACTAAGCCTATAATGTATGGAGTACCGCAGGGGTCGATTTTGGGACCATTATTATTACTTATATATATTAATGATATTGTAAATAGCAGTACCTTACTTAAATTCACCTTTTTGCTGATGACAGTACATTATACACAATCCACCATGACCTTCACGCCTTGATGAACATAATGAATAATGAACTAGTGAAAGTAAACAACTGGATTAAAAGCAATAAGTTAACATTAAATATTAGCAAAACTAAACTATATAAACTTCCATAGAAAAAAGAAAATTCTTCCAAATTTAGAACCCCTCATGATTGGCAATTCAGCTTTAAAAGGAGTAGATAATACAATATTTCTTGGAGTCATAGTGGAAAAACAGCTTAATTGGACATTACATATTCAAAATGTTAGAAACAAAATAACCAAGCAATATGGAATACTAAATCTCACAAGAATGTTTTTAAATGTCAGAGCAATGCAACACATATATTATTCATTGGTTTATTCCAATATAATTTACTGTCACGCAGTGTGGGGTAATGCATGTAAAACTAATATGAAAACACTAGTAACTGCTCAAAAACGTATAATAAGAACAATTTCTCATAAATCAAGATACGAACATAAACATAATTTGTTTTTTAATCTTAGAATGTTAAAGTTAAATTATATAAATACATACTGTTCGGCTAATTATGTTTTCAAATCAATAACTAATCATGCACATAATGAAATGTTTCAGTTTCGTATAAATCTATTTAATTTGCGAAATGCCAATCTACTAGCAGTTCCCTTAATGATTTCAAACCAGTCACAATCATTAATTAAGTATCATGGCGTCAAGATCTGGAACAGATTGCCTCAAAATATTCGTAGTGAAACAAACATTTTATCTTTCAAAAAATCCTTAAAATTGTATTTAATAAATCAATATCAACATCAATAATGAATTGGAACTAGTAGTTATTTGTTTGTGATTTTTTTGGAGTGATGGTGGTGGAGGAGATGAGTGTTGGAAGTACAGTGTGTGTGAGGATGAATGTGATTTATATAGTATATCGGTATGTGCAGCTTCTGACGGGTGTTCGTGGGATCTTGCGGTTTTCCTTGTGCTGGTTGGTCCTTTTTGGTTAGTGTTCTGATCGGGTTTGCTATTTATTGATGAGTGCATATTATGTATTTGTTAGTGTGTGGCTGGTTTGGTCTGGGCATTGATCTGGGTGGGTGTGTTTGCGTGGGGGGAGGGTCACGGGTCTCGCGGGCATTCATAGGTGGCTGTGTAATGTCTTGACACCACAACCAAATGGCAATAAATAATGATTGTGTGTATATGAAACTATGCATATTTAGCCTATACTGTGGTAGGTAATATGTGTGAATAAAAACTGTGTTTGGGTGTTTCATGTATACAGTATGCTGTTTAAATGTATATTTCTAAATTTATGAACACTACACTATATGTGTACAATTATGTTGCATGTGTATGTGTGCTGTATGTGTGCTAAATATTATTTGATTAAATATATATATAGCCGGAGAAAGAGGAATAAGACCAGACCAATTTCCCAGGCTCCAATACCGGCCAGAATAGGTCAGCCTACCCCGTTTCCCGGATTTTCCCATACTCTAATCCCCGGGAAGCTAGGTCAGTCTACCCCTAAAAGAAGTTCGAATCCCCACCAATCACAGGGATCCCAGCTCCTCCAATGGAGAGGACCGAGACAGAAGCCAAAGGAATCTCATCACCTCCAGCCGGATTTACAGTATGACGAGGAACTCTTTATGCAAATGCAACACCAAGAACCCACTCAAAACCTGAATAGATGGGAATCCCAGTACTCCCTCTACAGTACCTCCCGGGAAGACTGGGGATAGTACCACCTAAGTGAATAGTGAAAGAACGATAACCTACAGAATAAGAAAAGCTAAATATTAAGATGAATAGAAAATCATCCATTACGTCACCATAGTACCGTCTAAAAATAAGGGAACCATATTGAAAGATCCAGAATCTTCGTGTGCATAAATTAATGTCGACCATGCATTTTTAGCTTAAGAACTACCATCACCATAGCCAACACAACGATATCCACATGTCCTTATGTTACCGAATTAGACCAAACTGAACACTAAATATAACCCAAATATAGCCTAAGTGAAACTGAAAATATAAGTTAGCAAATACTATTGCTTTCCTTCCACTGGCTACAAACCAGGAGTGGGATTGGATTGGTACTGTTCATCCTGAACGAGAGAGTGTGCTGCCCTGCCCCTGAAGTGAAAGGCCAGTTCCCTTCCATGTCCAGCCCAGCCGAACTCTGAGTCCTACGTCGTCCAGACTCTCGTTCATGGCCACCCCGATCCTATACCCTAAGTGTCTCTGAGTGTTATAAGTGGTGGCTATTGTTGTGAAGGTAAAATATAATATGCGAGAATTCTATTGCACTTAATTATAGATCTGTGCCTAATATCTATCTTGAATCTGTGTTCTTTGTGTAACTTCGGTAACTTTGATCCGTACAGTGTTTTATTAGGTACGAGATATTGACAAGCTAAATTGTGTTAATCCTTCAGAAAACCTAAATCGTATGTACGTTACATAGTAATTTTTACACGTATTATATACCCAGAATACTCTCAGATTTTATTCCAATGTGTTTATTATTCGTTGTGTATTCAAGTTGAATGGAAAGTGTCTACCGTTAAGTGATTCCATATTTTATTCAATATCTACCTAGTACCTACGCCCAATTTAGGTTTTATATATCCATATAATTATCACCAGAGAATTGATATTTCCATTCCATTAATTTGAAAATAAAGAACCCTTCCGTCGAGTTAGATTTAACTCGTAATCAACATACTTGAATTCTATTAGTTCTTGTGAGTAATCTTATCATAATGGTGATTCGGTTCATATAATTCTTTCCACCTTTTTCGAGGAACTCAGATTTTCCAGTTCTTGATTCAATCCGCCTATTATTTGGTTTTGGATTATATTTATTACTTAATATAGAAATCACATGATTATATTCTTATTTACGTTATAATACAACGCTACGTTAGTTCTGCGTTCTTTAAGATCTTATTTAGGTTCAGGGATATTTCGTAGCGAGGCCGGTCTATATGATCTGTGCCCCATGAATATGCCTTCCTCTCACTTAAACATTAGGCCTACCATTGCGCGGTTGGGAATATGAACATGATTAGATTAATATCCAGTATTCGAGAATGGATAATAAGTCGTAGGCGTGTGCATAAACCTTTAACCATCCTGGTGGGGTAATGGTTAAGGTGGCAAAAATCTGTGTGTGATAACCCAGGTTCGAATCCCTGTGGATCACATATATACTTTAATTGATTTCATTGAGGGTGTTTGGTGTTGTGGTGAAATTAGTAAAATATAGATTATCAGTAGGTTCAGGGATATTTCGTAGAGAGGCCGGTCTATATGATCTGTGCCCCATGAATATTCCTTCCTCTCACTTAAACATTAGGCCTACCATAGCGCGATTGGGAATATGAACATGATTAGATTAATATCCAGTATTCGAGAATGGATAATAAGTCGTAGGTGTGTGCATAAACCTTTAACCGTCCTGGTGGTGTAATTGTTAAGGTGGCAAAAATCTGTGTGTGATAACCCAGGTTCGAATCCCGGTGGATCACATACAGTATATACTAAAGTAGGAAAACCCTCCGCCAATCACCGCGCTCCCTTTTACTTGCTTGCACCATCAGCTGATTTTGACAGCTCACGGCTACAACATGCCACGCCTTGCCCACCAGCCAATCAGCGGCCTCCAATGTCGGAGCGCGAAGGTGGACTTCTCACTTCACATCAAAAGTCGCTCTCTTTCTCTTCCCGAGCAGTTCCTTTTGATTATCCACAAACTAATACCTCTGTGTCAGCCCTGTACTCTCGTAAGCCACCAAAAGAGGCTTATAATCAGCTTCCTGGGACTTATTTTGAAGAGAAAAGAGAGGAGGTGAAGGAAGCAAGCATTTAGGGCGAGCGTGCCACCGCGCGTGCCAGCCAGCCAATCACAGCGCGGGAGAGCGGGGGCGCGTGACTATAAAGGCTGCCGCGCACGGGTTACTGGGGTCACTCACCCTTCGGAACTCACCGGGTTATCACATTGCAACCCACTTGCTCTCTCTCGCCCGGGCAAAAAGGGGAACCAGGAACCCACCTTTCCAGTTACCCTGCCCTCAACTAAAGCCACAACACCCCTGACCACCCCTGACCTCTCCTCACTTTCGCCCACTCGGAGATGCACCATCAGTATCCTGCCGCCTGTCATCACGTTGCTAGTTTGCACACATACAGTCAAGCGATTCAAGAGGGACGGCAGAAGGTGGACGGAAGCGAGGATTTCCAGAAGAGCTACTGGCCAGCTCTGAGGTGGTAAAGCACAGTTCCAGACACACACACACCTGATCCAACATACATGAATATATTTGTCTAAGGACCCATATTGGGCCCGCATAAGGTAAAAGGAAGAAAGAGAGATGTTGTTGACTAACCTGGTGATTCCCATAAAAATGTATGTGTCCTTTTAGGACAAGACTAAAGGACACAATTTAGACTCCCCTGAATACATAAAAAATATGATGTGTATTAATTAGTTATTTTTGTTAGCAATGGCGCCATGCCGAAAGAGTTATTATTTAGGATCTGATAGGAGAGATTAAAGATTAAAGAGTAAAAGTAAAGAGGGGAGGGAAAGAATAATTATTTTAGTAAATGAGGCAACCAATAAGTTCAAGGGGGAAACAGTTGTTTAGTTGCCTGATAGATCAGCTATAGCTAGGGAAGGACACTAGTCCATATGAATCATTCATTAAGTTGTATAACTGGAAACTATTGAGAAGGACACTAGTCCAATGTTAAATACGGGATTATGAAGTTTAAAAGGGATGCTGTATTCAAAGAAACCGAGAGACTCCTAGAGGCACTCTGGGAAAAGTGTTAGGGGTGACTCAGAAGTCATGCAAAGGAATATAAATGTGAATCTATTCCGTGTAGGCGTTTTGAGGCACGGTTTATCTTTTGTTAGAACGGTTATTGATTTAGGTGAAAGGTAAACATAGCGTGTTTGTAATAGGGTTACATGAGGGTAAATTCGGAAGGTGTCATTGAGGTAAATATTGTAAACCTATATTTTTGAAGTAACTGGGTGACGGAACCCAATATTATATATGAGAGGGAACTTGTAATCTCAGTCGGTAATTTGTACTATTTTATATCATTGGTGAGGTACTTGTGTAGTAACGACGGTTGTGTCAAAAGAGTAAATAGATTCTATGTGTTGAGGAAATAGATTATATGTGTTATAGCCTTGGTATTGAGAAAGGATACAGAAGGCTCAGTAAACGTGGGTAATTCATAAGAGTAGAAGATAGAATATAACGTTTGTTTTAGTTAGGTAAAGAGCAAATGTTTCATTAGGCTTTGGTCTCCATTGAAGACACAGCAGGGCTCCAATTAAACTGTTTAGGATTAATCACTAATAACAGGTCGTAGGATCGAAGCCGACTTGAGTCAATACCTGAATAGCGGGAATTCAGTTAGGGAGTAACGGGGACTTTAGGGGCCCAAAGTGCAACCTATCATGAATCAACGTAATATTCAATCCGTGTCTTAAACTCATCTCGGCCGAGCCAAGAACCTATTATTAGAGTAGTTAGGAAGTCTGTTAAATAAAATATATGAACTTCTAAATGACTGTCGATTTATCCCCCGTAGTAGTAGTAGTAGCGTAACAGAATTAAAATTAAATACTACATAATTATACTTTAATTGATTTAATTGGGGGTGTTTGGTGTTGTGGTGAAATTAATAAAATATAGATTATCAATAGGTTCAGGGATATTTCGTAGCGAGGCCGGTCTATATGATCTGTGCCCCATGCATATTCCTTCCTCTCACTTAAACGTTAGGCCTACCATAGCGCGGTTGGGAATATGAACATGATTAGATTAATATCCAGTATTCGAGAATGGATAATAAGTCGTAGGCGTGTGCATAAACCTTTAACCGTCCTGGTGGTGTAATGGTTAAGGTTGCAACAATCTGTGTGTGATAACCCAGGTTCGAATCCCGGTGGATCACATATATACTGTAATTGATTTCATTGGGGGTGTTTGGTGTTGTGGTGATATTTAAAAAAATATATATTATATAAGTAAAACTTCTTTACTACTACCCTTTAGGATATTCCTGAGATATAACTTCAGTATTATCATTATCAACTAAATCGATATTTTGATAAGCTATTTTCCCGCACGTAAATAAGTGTGCTCCTTAAGACTCAAATAAATTATTCTTGCATTCATAAACTTCATATTATTCCTCACAAATCAGTCACTATAGTTTTTGTGATTCTGAGTTCATTTGTCCGTGTAAATTAACCTCATCCCTGGTCGAATTTTATCTTTGTGTCCCGTGTGAGAGATTATTCACAATAATTCTTAGATAGTTGTATTCCAAAATAAACTATCTTCCATTCTAGAATTAAATAAACCGCCTAACCTTATCCCCTAATATAATATCGCATTAAAGATATAGCCATTGTTCAAGACCGTAGTCCACCTGAACTATAGGCTATAACGCGGCTCCTTTGATGTACCTACCTGCGCGTGGGCTGTATCTACCTGGTGTTTACCACCCGACCAGCTCCGCGGCTGAGCGATAAGTTTCACACTCTATCGTATATTGTCAGAATACTTCATGCTAGACACTGCGCTCATATATGTATTATTGTCAAGGATTCTTGTCTGTGTATATGCTTATCTGAATATATTTGTGTATTTCCATGCTTCCATTGCCACTCAAGTAATAACTTGAAACTTAGTAGAGGGTGGAATTAGTTCGCTCTCTTCTTCATGTTATACTGACTTGCTGTTCTAATAACAGTATATATAGTATAGTGCTACCATTTATATACTGTATATATGCCCATGCTTTGAATAAATAAGAGTGTAATCTAACCTGTGTGTTTATTGTGTTATCGTTGTCCTGATTGAGCATTTACCTATCAAATTCACTAAGCTCGACGTGTCCTTGTTGAGATATAGTCCACATCTAATTATCTGAAATTCGGATTCTTAAGATATAATACCGAAGCCTGTTGGATTACAACCCAGCATAACAAATGTATTCAGTAATATAATATTTATTACAAGAGTATTCTAACGAACATGCAGTAAAGAAATATATATAATTATATATATATATATGAAGCCATACAATACTTGTATAACCAATATTTCGTACTGTGTCATATTATCAAATAAATACTTTAACTTAACGAGTACTGTACTCAAACATTCGAATTACATTACACATTGGCTCAAAACTAGTATTTTGCTATATTGCCGTCAAACTGCCTCTAGAACCGAAGTTATATATCTATATATTAGCCACTAAGTTTCATTTCTTTTCAGTAAAACAAAACGTGATAATGCTTTGTAATGTTTGAGGAGCACGTTTTATACAGTTATTTTTATTTTAACATCCTTATACTTGCAAAAATACAATGTCTCATTATTATA
This sequence comes from Lithodes maja, assembly GCA_037953745.1. Lineage (NCBI taxonomy): Eukaryota > Metazoa > Arthropoda > Malacostraca > Decapoda > Lithodidae > Lithodes > Lithodes maja. The sequence goes on along the minus strand of JBAKBP010027855.1, from coordinate 17,745 downwards.
CAAAATGTTTATTTATTTTCAAATTTTGAAATTCAAATTCTTGCACAATATGCATGCGGTTTTCTATTATCACCCTAAAAGTAACCGCAAGTCGTATATACCCATACGGCACAACGTTGCAACGGTAAGTGTTCCCATCCACCACAAACCCGCACACCAGCTTCGCCCGCTCAGACAACGGCACCTGCCAGTAGCCTTTGACAAGATCCACCTTGGTCAGGTAACGTGCACACCCGATCTTGTCAACACTGTCATCTACGCGGGGAAGAGGGTAGGCATTGGTGGGGGTTAAGCCGTTCAACCGCCTGAAGTCAATGCAAAACCTGCCCTTGCCGTCTGGTTTAGGCTGCAGAGTGACGGGAGATGTCCACCTAACCGCCCCTTTTTCTATCAGCCCCCTCTCCAACATGTAGCCTAATTCCGCTCGGAGAGCCGGAAGTTTAATGGGAGGTACATGATAGGGCACTGATTTAAAGGGGGGGTGGTCTCCAACGTCTACATCGTGCACCGCATGAGTTGTGAGGCCTGGGTGTTTGGCAAAAACAGTGGGGTATAAACTGACCAGGTGCTGGATCGCTGCACGCTGTTGCTCAGGCAGGTGCTCAAGCGCTTCCACAGCCACCTTGCTCGTGTTCCCCGCCCACTGATCACTGACATGACAATCCTAACTTTCCTACACCTGTGCCTCACTGCCCCCCTCTCCTTCTCCACCTTGGCCGCTGCATGCAGACCAACACAGGGACAGTAGGCTGCTCAGGTGGGCGCCTCACGAACTCTTTTAACAGGTTCACATGACAGAGCTGATTTTTCTTTCGCCTATCCGGAGTAGCCACAAGGTAATCTAGGTCAGATAACTTCCTCACGACCTTGTAAGGACCGACATACTTGGCAGACAGGGGATGGCTTACTAAGGGCAATAAGACCAAAACCTCCTGTCCTACCACAAACTCCCGGAGCTTTGCTTTTATGTCATACCGATCCTTCATCAAGGCCTGATTACCCACCAAATTTCTCCCTGCCAACTCCAAGCTTTTCAGCATCCTGTCTCTACTCTCGAGGACATACTTAATTAGAGAACATGGCGGCACAGTCCCTTCCCAGATCTCTCTCACCATGCTCAGAGGACCTCTAACCTGATGCCCGAAAACTAACTCGTTGGGGCTAAACCCAAGGCTCTCCCCAGGTACCTCGCGTGCCGCAAACAAAACGTATGGTAGCCCCAGGTCCCACTCCTTGCCATTCGCCATACAGTAGCACTGCAACATGCTTTTCAAAGTGGAATGCCATCTTTCCAACACCCCTTGACTCTCTGGGTGATAAGCTGAAGAGACAACCGTATTGATCCCATGATGCTGCATGGTCTGTTTAAAGAGAGTGGACGTGAAATTTGACCCTTGGTCCGACTGAATTTCCTGCGGGTACCCGTATCTCGAGCAATACAACAGCAAGTTTCGCACAACAGTTTTAGACTTGCCATTTCTCAAAGGGTATGCATCAGGGTAGCGGGTGGAGACGTCCATGAGGGTTAGCAAAAATCTGTTGCCTGCACTAGTGGGAGGCAGAGGGCCTACCATGTCAATGACAACCTTGCTGAAGGGAGGACCAACAGCAGGCACTGGGTGCAACGGAGCCTTAGGTATGCTCTGGTTCGGCTTTCCCACCCTCTGGCAGGTACCACACATCGCCACCCAGGCCGAAACTTGGCTTTAATACCTGGCCACCAGAACAACCTAGATAACGAGGCCAACGTTTTACTCACACCAAAGTGACCTGCCAACGGAACATCGTGCGCCAACCGCAACAGGCTATCACGGCACTTTTCAGGTACCACCAACTGGTCAACCACTCTTGCCCCACCATCCCAACTACGTCTGGGATCCAAAAAATGGCGATACAGAATTCCCCCAACATGAACAAAATCTCCCGGCTTTGCATCCCCGTCCTCATCGAGTTCTATAGCCCCGTTCCCACAACTCTCAAGCCCAGGATCTTCTATTTGCAACCGACATATATCAGAGGGTGCCAACCTGTCCAAATGCTCCTGGAACAACTTGTGGACACCCCCGATACTGGGCTGCTCAAGCCTTGCCTGCTTCGCCTGGGAACGTTTCTGTCGCGGAGTGCTAACACGCCCTACCATGTCACTAGGGGGGCCAGGATCTGGGGCCACTCCGGACCTCAAAATGGGTGCAAGTACCGAGTCACCAAGGAGTGTCGCTGGGTCCAAACTCTCAACCCGAGCACCAGCCTTGACTTTCTCCTTCCGACCCTTCCTCCGCTGGTCTGAAACTTGGGTACTAGGCTGTGACACCTGAGCGGACTGAGACCTGGTGACAGCACACGCCATCTGCGGCATCTGGCACCTCTCGAGCCACTCTTGCCCATCCCTACTCGTGTTGGCCGCCCTCTCGGCAACGACTAAGGGTGGAACCTCGGAAGTGGACACCGCAAAGTCGTTACCGAGAAGGAGGTCGACCCCCTCAACTGGCAATTTCTCCACAACACCCACATCCAACCCCCGTGTCACACCGTCCACCTCAAGCTCCACTCTGACCAGCGGGTAAGACCGCGTAGCATTGATGCCTTGAACCACCACAACCCGAGCCGTGTTAATAGGCTTGCCAGTGAAGTTCTTAGCAAGTGTCTGGGAAGCACCCGTATCACGCAGCAACTCAAGCCTATGCTCCACACCAGCCCACCTCACAGTGCCGTGCCCCCTATGACCACAAAAAAACATCTCGAACGGGTGACGAGCCCTCCTGCTGCTTCTGCACCGACTGTGACTTCTGCACCGACTGTTTACCCCGGGCAAACGCGGAAGACCTCAAAGACACACCGATGTTGCTCACTAGTGACACCATTGCTGTAGGCGGTGTGCTCGGACATGAGCGCGCAATATGCCCCTTCTTATGACACTTGAAACACTCCACTTCACTCTTGGACTTCCCCTGAGGTGGGTAAGGGCCCTGGCCTTTCTTTAACGGGAAGGGTTTCGACTTGGGATCAAAATTGGCAACAGTACTCTTAAGTGGGTAATTAGTTGTGTCATATAATTCGGGGGGGTGGAGTGGTACGCCCCTTGTTACCTGCCTCAGCTATCTGTGCAGACCCGCACCCACAAATCAATGACAACCTGAGGTCAGCCAGCTCAGCCGCCTCCTGCAGAGTTTTAGGTTGCTTTTCTTTCAGGTTAAGAGTCAAGTCACTGCCAGTACATTTGAAAAATTGTTCTAACAACACTAATTGCTTCACTGCATCAAAAGTAGTTGCCTTCTCCGACCTTAACCAATTCTCAAATGCATCTGACAGCTCTCTAGCGTGTTCCTGGAAAGTACTCTCCTTTCTCTTAGGAACAGCCCAAAACTTCAGCCTATAGGTCTCTGGCTGCAATTCATACGCCCTCAGGACAGCATCTTTCAACGCCTCATAATTCACGCCGGAATCTAGGGGCAAAGCATCGTACGCCTTGAGTGCTTTCCCCGTCAATCGTGACGAAACAAGGGCTGCCCACTTCTCCTCGGGCCATTGGTGCTCCCGTCACTTTTTCTCAAAACGGAGAAAGAATTCTGTAACTCCTATCTCATCAAACACTGGAACCAACTTTAGTAGATGCGACAGGGACTGGTCATGGGGTCGACCCCCCTGGACGACCCGGTTCCTCGTCACCTCTTCAAGAGTTTTCTCTAGGTCAATATCGGCACAATACCTTGCAGACTCAGCCTGATACCTATACTTGAGCTCAGACTCATGCTTTCGCTGCTCGAGCTCAGCCTCATGCTTCCGCTGCTCGAGTTTGGCGAATTCGAACTGAAACAACATCTCGGGAGTCAAACCCTGAGGAGGGAGTGCTACTACCGGGGCCCCACCCAGTGAGTCACCTAGAGGCTTACCCAACCGCCAGCGGACATCGGCCTGCGGGAACGTACTCGGATCCGGAACTCGAGGGGGAGCCATGATAGGAGTTGAGTGGAATGGGGGATGGGACGAAGGTGCCCCAGCTACCGCTCCACCTGGACCCCCCTGCACCCCACCCAGCACACAGGTAACCAGCTCACCTCTTGACAAACCGCTAGTACCAGAAAACCCTAAGACCGTGGCTACACACTGCAGTCCGTACCGGTCCAGTCCCAACACCCGGTCCGCCATCACAGGCTCCTCCAAAAACATCCGAGCATCCTCCTCATCGTTCACCACCCGAACGCCGTCTAACAACTCCACTCTCCACCTCCTCGCCTGTCTCTCGCACTGTGCCCTCACTATGCTCAGACCCGTCCAGTGACATGATGGAGTTAACCAAAAAATTCCCAAGTCAAGACAAAAGTAGCCAAACTCTCGCGTACCTCTATTCACAAAAATATTCGAAGATGTTTTTAAGTGCAATACTAGGTCACCAATAAACTCCCAACAAGTTCCATATATCCTCAAAATAATGTCCACTGCCAACACTGCGAGAAATAAATTCAACCCCAAATGGCAATAAGATTTCTCCAAAAAAAAAAAATGCAATATTCAGTTCACTGTATCCTGGCAAGGTCGCCATTTGTTATGACCAGCACTACGAAATAAACAAGGGCACTTAATATTGGACTAGAAGATAGGCTATATCTGCAACAACGGTATGCTAATTCCAAACCCTCGAAGTATTACGCCGGTGAACAAAACACTTAAACCCTCCAGAGTTAATCTACTGGATAACGGGGTATCAATTAACTGGGTTTAGTGCACTTCTACAAAGGCTTTCCGGTGACGGCAAAGCCTACTCACAACAGGAGTACTTTACGTTAATAAAATGCTCTCAAGTAATAACAATGCTTAAATAAACTATAACAAGATTTAATAAAGGAGTATATGCTTACGTTAACTTTAGTGTGAGTCTGAACTCAACACTAACTCTTCAATGCTCTATGAAAACACTGAAAGTCTAGTCCTACAGCAAACAGATATGGAATCTTCTGAAAACGTCTGATGCTCTAAGATGCTTGTCGAAATAGAACAGAAATAATGCAGGGGCAGGACACCAAAGCGTGTATCTTAAATACACCAACAAGTAGGATACATATATATAAAACAAGGGACTGCAACAACTCTGTGACAGCACTAATAATAGCCACTCAAAACAGTACTTCCTTAGCCAAAGTAACAGCCATACTGGGGGTGCACCATGCATCAACCTCGGCTAAAATAATACGTGAATAATTCCTAAAGCATACACAGTTAAAGTTAATTAACACAATGCTGTCTTTATTACTAATAAAGTCTAGCAGCGGCATAAAAGGTACAAGGAGCCTAGGCAGAGCGCAAGCATACTCGTAGCCTACTGTCTCCCCTGAACAGATTTCCCCTTATGTTACGTTAAGTGACAAGGAGGCTCTCTTGGTAAGTCCAGATCTCAAGTACCTGGTCTTTCCCTGGCACTCCACAAAGGTCAACAAAATAAGGTAGCAAGCATACAAGCAAGAGTAGGCAAAGCCCTTCGCTTGTATACTGCTACACTCGCAAAGGAAACATATGCACAAGGGTTACAGGCTACCTAGCTCCGTCGAAGTCGTACAGGCTCTGACTTGCCATATACATAACTCAGACAACGACCAAAGACACCTTCCACTGTCTAGCATTAAATAGTAACAAAGAACAACTCAATAATTAGAAGCACCCAATAATAATATGACTCCATGTGACTATGAATCTAATTATCCCTAAAGCTAGTGCAAAACATATATGTGAGAACTGGTGCTGGTAATACGACTGGCCGACTATGGAAGTCGTATGCAGAACCGGAAGGGATAAGTAATTGAATAAAGACAAGAAGTATGGAAAAGAAGAAGTTCAGAGAGAGAAACAGTAGTAAAGAGGGTTAGATTGGGGACAGATTGCAAGGGACGTCTAGGACCAAGCACAACATACCAAGTTTTTACCAGATATTTTCTCCACCAACTCCACCTTAGATGAAATAAATCAAGATGTCCCTGTACTTAATTTTAATTCGCCTGAAATTCCCTCACTTAAGATCCACACCAGACATGTCAAAACTATTTTGCAGAATCTCTCAGTAGATAAGGCTCCTGGTCCAGATGAAATTCCTCCAATAGTACTTAAGAATTGCTCCTTGGTGCTCGCTCCTGTATTGGCAAAAAAATTCTGTCTGTGTACTCATACCTCATGCTTCCCAGTACCCTGGAAAGAAGCAAACATCCATCCAGTTCCTAAAAAAGGTGCCTCTTCAGATCCATCAAACTACAGACTTTTTCTATTGCACTAGACATATCGAAAGCCTTCGATAGAGTCTGGCATAAATCTTTAATTTCTAAACTACCCTCCTTCGGTTTCTATCCCTCCATCTGTGCCTTTGTCTCTAATTTCCTTTCCGGCCGTTCCATAGCCGCGGTTGTGGACGGCCATTGTTCACTTCCTCACCCTATAAACTCTGGTGTTCCTCAGGGCTCTGTCCTATCTCCTATTCTCTTTCTAATTTTTATAAATGATCTCCTTAACTGTACCTTAATTCCCATCCATTCATACGCAGACGACTCAACCTTACACTACTCCATTAGTTTTTCAGAACGCCCCAGCCAGCAATCTCTCAACAACAAACGTAATGAAGCCATAGAACTCTTAAATTCTGATCTAAATACAATTTCCAATTGGGGCAGAGAAAACCTTGTTAACTTTAATGCTTCCAAAACCCAATTTCTCCATCTATCTACCCGTCAGGATCTCCCAGAGGACTATCCCTTATTCTTCAACAATACAAAAATCAACCCTTCATCTTCTCTCAATATTCTTGGTGTCTCTTTTTCTTCTGCTCTCATTTGGAAGGACCATATTACCAGTCTTGCTAAGGCAGCCTCCCAGAAGCTGGGTGTGCTCAACCGCCTTAGGGGGTTCTTTTCCCCTGCACAGCTTCTTGCTCTGTACAGGGGCATAGTGCGCCCTTGTATTGAGTATTGTTCACATGTGTGGGGAGGTTCCTCTCACACCGCTCTCCTAGACAAAGTTGAAAGGAAGGGCTTTCGTATCATTAACTCCCGTCCACTCACCAACTCTCTGCAATCTCTCTCTCTCCGCCGCAATGTTGCATCTCTCTCGCTATTCTATCGCTACTATAATAATCAGTGTTCCTCAGAGCTATCCCAGTGCATACCACCTCCTTTACGTAGGGCACGTGGTACCCGTCTTGCAACTCAATCCCACCCCTACTCTGTGCAACTCTCCAACCCAAGAGTGAAACGTTACTCTCAAACTTTCTTCTACTCAACAGCTGAGCTCTGGAACTCTCTCCCAGAATCAGTCTTTCCCTCTTCCTATGACTTAAATTGCTTCAAACTCCGTGTGTCCAGGCATTTTGGCTCGAACGTCCCTTGATTTTGGCCCTGTCACTCTTTCAACTATGGGGGAGGCACTCGCTATAGGCAGTTATGCCTTTTGCCTCCCTCAATCACATAGAAAAAAAAAAAAAAAAAAAAAAAAAAGACCAATAGCTATAACTTCCACTCTTGGTAAAGTCTTTGAAATTATATTAAATAATCACATAATTAAGCATGTTGAGAATAATAAATTGATCAGTGATAGGCAATATAGTTTTAGACGATGTCGATCAACTGCAGACATGCTTTGCCTTCTTACGCATCAAATCAACCAAGCTACAGACCAACATGGTGAAACACATACAATAGCACTGGATATATCAAAGGCATTTGATAGAGTCTGGCATCAATCCTTATTGTCGAAGATGTCACACTACGGCCTTGCATCATTAGTTCCACTAATTTCTTCTTATCTTCATAACAGAAAAATATGTGTAATGGTAGATGGCCTTTATTCTCAATTTCACTCAATAAATGCTGGTGTTCCCCAGGGATCAGTTTTGGCCCCAATTCTGTTCCTCATTCATATCAATGATCTCATATCTACCACTCATAATCCAATACATTCCTACGCAGATGACTCAACACTCCACAGTTCCTTCACATTTACCAATTCTTTCACCCAACCCGATCTTATAAATTCAAAAATAAACACTGCAATTTCTCTGAACCAGGACCTTTCTAGAATTAATGGATGGGGACAAAAGAATCTAGTTTCCTTTAATGCACAGAAAACCAAGTACATTCAATTTTCTAACCGACAAAATCTCACTGACTCCCATATATTTTTTAATGATGTAAATATTCCCACTTCCCCTAGTATTGACATTCTCGGTGTAACATTAACTACTAACTTGAGCTGGACACATTATGTTAGAAGCATTGCTAAGAATGCCTCTAAAAAACTGGGACTCCTGTACAGAGTTCGAGAATTCTTCACTGACGAGCAGTTGGCCGTGATATATAATAGTCATGTGCGTTCTCAGATGGATTACTGTTCACCTCTGTGGGGTGGAAGTGAAGTGGTTGCATTGAGAAGTTGGACAAAATTCAAAATAAAGCTATTAGATTAATCAATAACCCTGCAATCACACAGGACCTTCCTACATTATCCATACGAAGAAACGTTGCATCCCTTGCATTATTCTACAGATATTTTCACAGCCATTAAAATCTCCGACTGGCAATCTTGTAAGTGACCCACGAGGTAAAGCTAACCTTCTTGCGGATATTTTCTCCACCAACTCAACCTTAGATGAAATAAATCAAGATGTCCCTGTACTTAATTTTAATTCGCCTGAAATTCCCTCACTTAAGATCCACACCAGACATGTCAAAACTATTTTGCAGAATCTCTCGGTAGATAAGGCTCCTGGTCCAGATGAAATTCCTCCAATAGTACTTAAGAATTGCTCCTTGGTGCTCGCTCCTGTATTGGCAAAAATTTTCCGTCTGTGTACTCATACCTCATGCTTCCCAGTACCCTGGAAAGAAGCAAACATCCATCCAGTTCCTAAAAAAGGTGCCTCTTCAGATCCATCAAACTACAGACCAATAGCTATAACTTCCACTCTTGGTAAAGTCTTTGAAATTATATTAAATAATCACATAATTAAGCATCTTGAGAATAATAAATTAATCAGTGATAGGCAATATGGTTTTAGACGATGTCGATCAACTGCAGACATGCTTTGCCTTCTTACGCATCAAATCAACCAAGCTACAGACCAACATGGTGAAACACATACAATAGCACTGGATATATCAAAGGCATTTGATAGAGTCTGGCATCAATCCTTATTGTCGAAGATGTCACACTACGGCCTTGCATCATTAGTTCCACTAATTTCTTCTTATCTTCATAACAGAAAAATATGTGTAATGGTAGATGGCCTTTATTCTCAATTTCACTCAATAAATGCTGGTGTTCCCCAGGGATCAGTTTTGGCCCCAATTATGTTCCTCATTCATATCAATGATCTCATATCTACCACTCATAATCCAATACATTCCTACGCAGATGACTCAACACTCCAGAGTTCCTTCACATTTACCAATTCTTTCACCCAACCCGATCTTATAAATTCAAAAATAAACACTGCAATTTCTCTGAACCAGGACCTTTCTAGAATTAATGGATGGGGACAAAAGAATCTAGTTTCCTTTAATGCACAGAAAACCAAGTACATTCAATTTTCTAACCGACAGAATCTCACTGACTCCCATATATTTTTTAATGATGTAAATATTCCCACTTCCCCTAGTATTGACATTCTCGGTGTAACATTAACTACTAACTTGAGCTGGACACATTATGTTAGAAGCATTGCTAAGAATGCCTCTAAAAAACTGGGACTCCTGTACAGAGTTCGAGAATTCTTCACTGACGAGCAGTTGGCCGTGATATATAAAAGTCATGTGCGTTCTCAGATGGATTACTGTTCACCTCTGTGGGGTGGAAGTGGAGTGGTTGCATTGAGGCAGTTGGACAAAATTCAAAATAAAGCTATTAGATTAATCAATAACCCTGCAATCACACAGGACCTTCCTACATTATCCATACGAAGAAACGTTGCATCCCTTGCATTATTCTACAGATATTTTCACAGCAATTGTTCCGAGGAACTTGCTTCAATTGAGCCGCCTCTCCACATCTTTCCCCGTAGAACTAGGGCAGCTGAGAGCGCCCATGAATTTACACTTTCTCCTCCACAATGCAGGACTTCTGCTTATCAGAATTCATTTATCCCCAGAGCTACTACTCTTTGGAATTCACTTCCCTCGAATTGCTTTCCACAAACTTACAATCTACAAATGTTTAAATCCAGTTGTTACAAACATTTTATGAATGGAGGATGCCTTTAGGCACATGGACCTTTTTGTTTTATCGGTGTTTTTCCTTCCTCTGTTCATTGTCTTTTAAAAAAAAAAAAAAAAAAAAAAAAAAAAAAAAAAAAAAGCTCTAAGGAGACACACGGGTAGGAGCCCCCCAGCACCAAGCTGAGACAGCGGCCCCCAATCACAGACCACTACGTCATGAAGAGCAGGCGTCATATGACGCGCCAGGCCCGCCGGCCAATCACGAGCGTGTAAACCTCCGCCCAAGCGAGGTAGGCACACGTACATACACACGCACATACTACCACCTCGCTGCCTCCCTTATCTCTTTCTCCTTGCAACTCCACACTACATATCTTATACTCTATCAATGATATAAAATACTTCCAAGTGTCACAGACAAGAATGAAGACCACCACTGATCTGTCTGTGACAACATGAATACTAAGAAAGAAAGAACATCGTTCTATGATTATTATAGCCCATTTCACAGCCCTGGCGAGCACTAGCGAGTACGAGTACATTCTGGCAAGCTGGCCAGCGTAACAGTACACACACAACGAATTCAAACGGCCGTTTCCGTAGATTTATTTATTCTAAGACCATGCTGGCATTCTGATAGCAAGTTATTGGACTCTAGAAAGTTTCTTAATCTACTGGCTATTGCGTATTCAAATATCTTGCTAAAAACTGTATGTATTAATACAGGTCTGTATTTACTGGGATCATTTGTATCTCATTATTTAAATATTTGCATGACTTTCGCTTAGTATATCTGGAAAGATATCCAGCCGAAAAGATAGGTTAATTATATATTTAAGAGGTGTGACTATGAATTATGAGGTTTCTTTTAGTAACATTGGTTTGATGCTATCATATCCATCAGAATTATCTTTGAGAGACTTAATATATTGTAATACTTCTTTAGGCTCAACAGGTGATAAGTAAAAAGAAACATTTGGAGACCTTTCCAAAAATTGATCACAAATAGTATGTACATTTTCCAGATTGTCTTGAATATTTCTGCCAACATTTTCTCAATTTTAGTTAGCCTCATGACAGAAGAGGGAAAACAAATCGTTTACATTGACCAGAAAACAATGTATTTTACTGTTTTTTTCCTTCTAGGTGATGCGTATTATTATGTATATGAAGAAAGATGACCTCCAGGGTTAAGTTAGGGGAAGGTATTAAGGGATAAGCCTTTATAACGGTGCCTAGTAGCTATTTTCTACTTTCCTTTGTTTTGAAGAGTGTAGATAGAGGAGAAGGAGTGTTGAAGAGAAAGGAAGCTGATGGAGTGGCTTTGTTGTATGTGTTATTAATCAGTATATAGTCTCCTTATAGTCGAAAAGTGTATAACAATTATAGCCATGTTATAGTAGTGTTGTCTACCCCTCCATCCGCCACTGTTACGACCGGGGCTCCGAATTAAACAAGGGCACTTAATGCTTGGACTAGTAATAGGGCACTATGCAACAACGGTACGCTAGATCCAAACCCTTGAACTTATATGCCGGCGAACAAAACACCTATACCCTCCAGAGTTAATCTGCAATAACGGGGTATCCTTAACTGGGCATAAATGTACTCTACTTCAGGCTAACCCACACTGGTATAGCCTGATAACACACAGGATGCAAGTTACGTTAAAATGCATACAAAAGAATCTATGGGAAGACCAATTAAATCACTGCAAGATTTAATATAATAAAAAAGATGCTTCAATACAGTTACTCTAAACTACAATAAACTCTTCACTCCTATCTGAAAGAAAGTGAAGTATAGTCCTACAGCATAGACCTGGAAACTTCTGAAGAATGTCTGATGCTCAAAAGATGCTCGTATCTTAAACTATATAAAGGCAGGAGGCAGGACACCACACGTGTACAGCGAATACACAAAAAGATAGGACATATAATGTTAACTGACACGAGAATACTATAAAGGTGCAACGGTAGTAATGCTCGACACTAAAAGAAGTACTTCATTATCAACGAAACAGTCTACTATGGTTGTGCAACTCAACAACAACCTAGATTAATAAATGCTTGTGAATAATAGTGCATACATATCAAAAGAGCTTAGGTCCTAACTAGTGTCTGCTAGGCGAATAAAGTCTAGCTGGGATATCAAGGTTAGGAAACTGTGGCTGAGCAAGACAGGCTCATAGCCTAGCGTTGTCCTTAAGGCGGTATGGTTAAAGTTACGTTAATGACGGGGATGCTCTCTTGGTAGATCCAGATCTCAAGTATCTGGCTCTACCCTGGCGATCCCTCTAAAGTCAACAAAGAGGCAGCACTGTGTTATGAGGTAGTAGGCTAATGCCCTCTTACAACACAATGCTGCACTCGCAAAAGACACAACCAAAAGGACGACCTAGGCTACCACAGAAACTGTCGAAGTCGTGTAGGTATAAACAAACCGTACACACATCGGTGACAACGACAACAGAAACCTCATCCAAGTCTAGCATTAAATAACCGAGCAGAGCACTACTGATAATGAGGGAGACACACACAAAGAGTCATCAAACCTCCATAAACTAAGGACACTGAGGGAGACACACACAGAGTCATCAAACCTCCATAGACTAAGAACCCTTATAGCCTATTCTAATACATGTAAATATATATGAGAGCGACGCACACAATACGATGGGCGGATATGAAATCGTGTACAGAACCCAAAGGGAGTGCTGTGACGTTAAAAGATTAGAGGAATGAAAGAAAGGAAGTTGAGTGAGAAAGACAGTATCAGAATGGTGGTGATATGGGGGACAGTTGTAAAAAGGATGTTAGTCGTGTGCGCCCCTGGCCTGCTCTGAGGAAGGCAGCTCCTAGGGACCCCCACGAACACAGGAGCCCACAAAGACGCGGTGGTCGGCCATTCACAGGCCGAGACGTCACAAGGCAGCAGGTGTCACGTGACACAGCCAGACACGCCAGCCAATCAAGGGGCGTGAGAAAGCACGAGCGCGAGCCTCCGAGCGAGGGAGGCAGCACATGTATACGCACGCACACACTACCACCACACTGCCTATATTGTTCTCTCTCCTTAACTATATACAATGCATGTTATATTCTATTAATGATATTAAGCACTTCCCGTTGTCACAGACAAAAATAAAGACCACCACTGGACTGTCTGCGACAATACGATTGCTAGGAAAGAAAGAACAACATTCTCTGATAACTGTAGCCCACTTCAATGTCCCTGGCAAGCGCTAGTGGCTACCGAGAGGCGATTCTGCCAACACTGGTAGACGTCACACCACCATAACCTCAAATTACAAGCACCAAATCGACAGTCTCTCTATCTCTCTCTCTAACAGCTGGGTATCACCATAACACTGGGACCGTAATATATTGTGTGGTTCTCGGATGAAGGATGTTGGTAGTAAAGAAAATGGGTCGGAAATTGCAGAGTGAGTGATAAATTTAATATACTGATACATATTGCAGCAGGTCTTTCAGTGTTGGCTTTGCAATGTGAGTTATCAGTTTTGTTTTTGTCTGATACCATTTGTCAACCACTTGGGAGGTGCTGAATAAAATCGTCTAGTAGCCAGTATAAAATGCATGGAGAAGACGGAACTGATACTGAACGGGTTAAGATATGTAGTTCTTAATGATCTGCATTACAGGGAGAACAGACTGCTTCCTTTGTTACAATTAATGATCGATAATCATTATGCCTACTGTTGTGGCTCCTTATTTATACCACCATCTATAATTCCATTTATTAATATAGGTGTCATCCTCTCTATCTACTGTAGTAGATATTATTTTTCCGTATATATGTTTATCTATCAATCTCTACTCACTCCCCACTCTCCCAATACCCCCCTCCCCCCTCCCTCTTCCCTCACCCTATGTAGTGCAAGGGACTGGAGTTTTCGAAAAGGGGCTCCGGTCATGATGCTATTCTTGACTAGTCTTACAGTGTGGTGGCTTAATAATCCAGAAGGGTTGATAGCCTCTGAAGTCCTATTTGAACTAACACACTAACTATATAGTGAACCTATACCAGCCGGTCACTAACCCTCTGTGTCTCGTTACCTGCTATCTATGAAGGGTGAGCCTAATCTGGGGCCTCCAGTAACCAATTAGCAAGTGGCGGGGGTCATTATCTGCTGCCCCTACCGTGTTAATGATGCACAGGAACGAGGCCGACCAGGGGGGAGGGATAGAGAGAAAGAGAGAGAGAGAGAGAAAGAGACAGACATACATACAGAGAGAGAGTTAAATTTCATAAATAATAGATTCAATTGTATCTTGTACTATCACATCAAGCTGTGTTCTTGAGTTTCCAAATGTATTCCAAAATGCGCATTTCTTTCCATTTCGATTGAAATATTTTGTACTCCAACATTTTAGTATTGGTATGGAGGGTGCATACATTATCTACCCTTCACACGGGTTAATATATACAGTTGTCCTTTCTCTAGCATTTACAGTATGTGCACCAGGTTTTGTTTGTCGAAATTTAAAGTGCATTTCAGCGTCTGTTCACATGTTCTGTTTTGTCTGAGCATACCTTAACCCATTCAGTACCTGTGTTATCCTTTTCATTATATTCTGGCAACTATTACATGGTTTTATTCTGCTTAAGAAGGATGGCTACCCGTTGAAATATTACAGAATATCTCAATTGATCCTTTTAGCTACCATATATCATAGAATTGCCATAGAATTGCCTTCTGGTATATTCAGTATTAGGGATTTACATAGTTGAGTTGGATTTTAACCTCTTTAAATTCTGTTTCGGATGCCTGTGAGGTAGTAATTAGCATGGAATTTATCACTTGGACCCTTTAACTACTTTAATATTAGAAAATATTATTCATCGAATAGTAGCATTAACTAGAATACAATAAATCCTTCTCTACGTCATAATATACCTTGGGTTTTCTTCCTATATTGAAAAATAAACAGATTTGGAGTGGAAACTTGAGGTAGAACAAATTCAAGGTAAAACCTATAATAATGCCTTAGTGCAAGTACACGGGAACAGAGAGAACATATTATTTCAGGGTGAACTTTACGGCGTCAAAAATGAAAGTTATTCCACTAATCAGTGCAGTATATTAGGCTGATCTGTGCTGGTTTGTTAACCCTTAATTGGCGGCGCGCAACTTATATCGTGTGAAATAAATATGGACTAAGTGGCGGTTCACAACTTATGTCGTGTGCCATTTTCACCACGTAATGTTGCTAGAGAGAGAGAGATGAGTGGTGGGAGGAGCGTAGCAAGCGTATGACTGCTCCAGACCACCGCGGCGGACCTACTGACATGAATCCCACCCTCCTCCACCCTCTCGCACTCGCTACACAGGGAATTATGTAAGGAAAGTACCTAATTACATGGTTTTTGCACTCGTGTTGCGCGATCGTTGCAAGAGAACCAGTGGTCGTACAAGGATGGTTGGGGTGTCATTGGAAAGATCTGTTTATGCCCTTTCAGGGATAGATACTTGTTTTACGCTCTGGGTCTTATTTAGGAATGAAAATGATCACGTAAACAACCCTATTTAGGGTAAAAACACCCCGCTGGGCGCTACGGTCAAATAGACCACCTAGCCCACTAAGTAAGGGTTAAAGGGCTTATGTCAAACGCACGTTCTCGTTACACACACACACACACACACCCGCGCTCACTCTCATTCTCTCTCATGCTTGTTGTGTGAACAATATCACCGATCTTTCCCTTTATCGTACCATTTGTCTATGGCTTTCGTTTCAATGGCCGTCTTTATCGTTTCCTCTCTCTCATATTCTCCTGTCTCCCTATTCCAAATTGCTCCTCGACATCGCTATCTAGAGCTTTCCTCACCATCCCCTCTTCCTTTGCTTGCTTTCTTGGGTTAGCAGTTATTACCTTCTGACCTTGATGGTGTTATGGGTAGAGTGTTTAAGATATGTATTTCATAACCCAGGTTCCAATCCTGGGAAGATCACATGCTTTCATTAATATCATTCTGAGGTGTTTCGTATAATGAGTGAAATTAATATATATTTGATTATGTTCGTGCATTGACTTTGGGTGTTCTCTGTTTTCGAGTAGAACCTTTTCTACTTTTCATCGGGGGGATTAGTTTTCAGTATGTGAAGGAAATAATACAAAGAAGTAGAATAATACGAATATGTATTGTAAATTATGCTTTACCATAATGAATCATGTGTCTCAATAGTTGATTAGGCCATCTTAATTTATGTTGTTATCTTAACTGAACTTGTTAGTGATTCCTTCCTCGTGTTAGTGCTTCTTGTAAGTACAAACATAATCGTATCATAATGTCCAACAGTAAAGTGCAACGGAATGCGAGGGGAGCGTCCGCCATGTATTTCAAAATGGTCTGATCGTTTTCATTTGTAAAGAGGTGATAGATACCACTTCTATGAACAACATATCCAAAACAAAAATCACAGCGGAACAATAGTTTTTTCGCTACCTCGGATTTTCGCATTTTCTGCAAATTTTAAAACTGCTAAAACTCTTTTGGTTTAGGTCCAATTTTAATACGTAGGATATCATTGGAAAAAGGAGAAAATATGCAATAACTTTGTCAGAGGGATATTTGATACACCCTATAGTTTTGCTGCTAATATTTTTTTGTTTAAAGTTTTAACAGTTTTCAAGCCTCCTGTCAAAATTTGTATTGGTGTATCAAATATCCCTCTGTCTGATGTATTGCATTTTGTCTCCTCTTTCCAATGATATCTTACCTATTAAAATTGGACCAATATAAAAAAGTTTTAGGGAAAAATGTTAGAATAACTATAGTTTTGAGAAAAAGGCGAAAAACTAAATTTCTCCATTACCCAACGATTCCTCTCTCAAATGACGATTTATTGCAACTGATTGCTCAGAATTGATTTGATACATGCTCTGGCACTAAAATCCAGTAAAATTTACTAAGTCTAAGTGAATAATATGCCACCTGGACCCCCAAAAAGAGATTTTATTCATTTGGCGCCAATGGCGTCATGAACCGCGCACCTCATTTATGCCAAGTTAGGCCATTTTCGATTACTCTAGGTTGTGATAGAGTTGGTTTGGATGGGTTAGACCTGTTTAGTGTTGAATATATAATATGTTTGTGCATGTCTTGGCATCTTTTTTTTTTTTTTTTTTTTTTTTTTTTTTTTATATATTCCAACTACTCCCTCTCGGGCATAGGCTGATAGCCTTTACACTCTACCGCTGAACACGGTGAGGCCCGTGAGGTCTTGTTCCAGCCTAGGGAGTGAGACATGCGAAGCACCTATTTCACAGCTCGAACCCAACTCCATCTCTGAAACTGCCTCGCCTCTGCGCTTCACAGTCTCACTTCCCAGGCTCGGACCCTCACTCTCAGAACGCCACCTATTGAGCAAGTAACTCACTAGGCATTGCCCCCCTGTAGCATATTTTGAATATGGGAATATTCATACAGTGCTATTTAATCAGGGAACAATGAGGGTATTTTGTTTTGGCATTTCGGTGTGCTGTGGTAATGCACTGAAACTAGGTACAGCACAAATTCCATCCCAATAATATC
>JBAKBP010027854.1:0-29472 GCA_037953745.1 Lithodes maja | reverse complement strand
CGAGATCCCTACTGTCTACAGGGTCCAGAACCGAGCCTATAAATCTAACTCCCGCCCCCAGTCAAATCAGTTGAAAGCTAGACACCAACCAGGGGTCACTACCCTGCAGTTAACCTCTAGCTCTGCCCTTGTGTTGTTCCGGAGTGAGATCCCAGAACCGGCAGACTCCGTGGCAGATTTGGATGAAGGACCTGCCCACGTATTTAAGAACTTCACACATATGGACACCCTGGACGGCCGCGGAACCAGTCGTTAGCCCCCAACCTCATGGACGCAAGATAACCAGGACCAGACCCATCAGATACTACCCAAGATTCTCTTTAGCAGTACTACATCTTACTGTGCTGTTTAGAGATTTCACTAATTAAATATTTCTACGAAGTGGCTAAGACCTTGCCCAGTGTAATACAGACTTAACCATTCCATTTGGGACGTACTAAGCGATCAGTGCTCATTAATTAACAGGCGACCTTGACTCTCGTAATTACCTTATTCAGATATTAAAACTCTAGTGATATCTAACGTTCGCCCACTGATTTGCGTTCTATGTATTTCTGAAACAAGGATATAAAACTTAGATCAGTACCCCTCTGAGGTTACAATAGAATTCCCGTGCTCTAAAATACGCGTGTCTAATCTAGTCTGTGAACTACTACTTGTGTACCAGAGCTACCAGTAATAAATCTAACAGTGAATAGGAATCTACAAGTAACATGATGGTCTTCGGTATATAAACCTGTTAAATCAAAGCCAGTGATCAGAAGATTAATACCTGAACGTTGGAAGTGGGAGACTAGGCTCCATCCAGATCCACTTATGCTAGTATTGTTCCATTCTATTATATTGTCTTACACAAGTATTCTGCAGTGGTATATTAATAAACGTGATCGTGTAACTTGCTACCGTGTGTTTCTTTGTGTTCTCTATTCCTCATATCTTGTATTGTGCATGCAGCCTTCTATACCCAGTCAATTAGAACTCGCATTACCCAAGTTAAACCTGTAGAAAAACAGGGCATAACAATATATATATCTATCTATCTATCTATTGCCTGACGCCGTGATCCCCGAAGGGGTGGCCACGAACGAACCGCCCCCATGCACCTCTGTCCCCAGTCAGTCGACGCCCCTCCCCCCAACCAGCACCGCCTTCATTCATGTAGTTCCTCACTCCATCCTTCCACCTCATATTCGGTCTACCTCTCCCCCTCTGTCCCTCCACCTCGCTCTCGTACACCCTCTTAGTCATTCTCTCGCTTTCCATACGTTCCATATGGCCGAACCATCTCAAGTTGTTCCTTTTCACACTTTCCAGCACATCTACCTCCACACCACACCTCCTTCTTACTTCCTCATTAGTCTGTCTATCCCTCCATGTAATTCTGCACGCACTCCTTAAGTAATTCATTTCCACTGCTCTCACTCTTGGTCTGAGTCTCTCAACCAACGTCCATGCTTCGCTTCCGTAAGTCAGTGTCGGGATTACCACACTGTCATGCAAGGACTTCTTCACTTCCATACTGACCACCCTATTTCTTGTTACTGCTTTTAGCGTTCCTAAAACCCTCTTCCCCTGTTGTACCCTCTCCCGCACCTCTTCATCCATAGTCCCATCTTTACTCAACACACTGCCCAGATACTTAAAAGAGTTGACGATCTCCATAGCCTGACCGTTCAGCTTCACCTCACACTCTGTGACTTCACCCCTTTCGAAGACCATAACCTTGCTCTTCCCCGTATTTACCTTCAAATTCCGTTTTTCGCACACTGTTCCAAACTCATTTACCAGACCCTGCAACTCCCATTCATTATCACTCATCAGAACTGTATCATCCGCAAACAGCAGTATAGGTAGCTTCCACTCAATTCCCTCCCTTTTCAGCGATACACCAACATCCACTGCTCTTGATAGTATTTCTTTCATAACTCCATCCATGTATACAGTAAACAACCACGGGGACATCACACACCCCTGTTTCAAACCAACATTCAGGTCAAAGAACTCGCTCTGCTCACTCTCCACACGTACTGCCGCCTTTGCACCCTCATACATGCTCTTCACTGCTTTCAGCAACTTGCCCTCTACTCCGTATATTCTAAGTACTTTCCACAAACCTTCTCTATCCACTCTGTCATAGGCCTTCTCCAAGTCCATAAAGGCAACATACACCTTTTGTTTCTTCTCCAGATACTTCTCCACAACACAATTCAGGGTAAAAATCTGATCTACACATCCTCTTCCCTTCCTAAAGCCTCCCTGCTCGTCGCCTATCCATTTCTCCGTTCTCACTCTCACTCTCTCAATCACTACCCTACTGTATACCTTCCCTACTATGCTTAGAAGACATATTCCTCGGTGGTTACCACACACTCCTCTTTCCCCTTTGCCCTAATATAGGGGGACTATTATGCCAGTCTTCCAGTCATCGGGTGCACTCCCCTTCTCCCATGCTAGTTTGCACATTTTCCATACCCATTCTATCACTATCTCACCACCATACCTCAACATTTCCCCACACACTCCATCTGTTCCTGGTGCTTTCCCCACCATATATTTATATATATATATATATATATATATATATATATATATATATATATATATATATATATATATATAATTTTTTTTTTTTTTTTTTTTTTTTTTTTTTTTAACCCAAGACCCCCTTTCGAGATTAATATATTCATTTTTCGTGAGAAACTGTCCCGGACGAAGGTTGGTTCCTCCTATATAACAGGCTCGCTATCGCTCGCCAGGAAAACATCGATATATAAATGACATGAAAGGTCTTAATGTTGACAACAAAATGGGGCGAAAGTTTTTAAAATAGATAAACTAATGGGGCGAACAGCTTAAAATGTAAAAACTAATGGGAGCTAAACATAAGGGAGAAGG
Source organism: Lithodes maja (assembly GCA_037953745.1). NCBI lineage: Eukaryota > Metazoa > Arthropoda > Malacostraca > Decapoda > Lithodidae > Lithodes > Lithodes maja. Next base: position 26,577 of record JBAKBP010027854.1, on the reverse strand, counting down.
AGATCCAGAAAAAAAAACCCAGAAACATCCCCTTAATAATACTATAAAATACTACAATATCTCTGCATCCTATTAATACCAAGATTCCAGAAGTTGCAACATACATCGCTACAAACCCTTCGTAAAAGCTGAATATTTAAGAGAATCCATGACAATTTACCGTTAGCTGAGAACAAACAAACTATAGGCTCGGATTTCAAGACAACCCGCCGCTAAAATTTCACACGTAACGCGAACCTTTGAGTACAGCCGTTTTTATTCAGGTTAGGAAGGACCTGTGGGAGTTCAAAGGTTCAGCGAGATAGTTTTTACCCATTTAACTCCTACAGGTCTTTCCTAAGCTGAACAAAATCATCGAAGCTTAGCCAAATATGATTAATATGGTATTATACTAAACGGGTCGATTTTTACGCTGCTCACTACGCTGACCTTGAAATATTATTATCGTAAAACTTCCTCTTGTTTACATAACCCTTTCTATTTTATCCCACCACTTCAACTTTATCTATAAGACAACAACAACAACAATGTATACGTAATTCATGATAGTTCTAGAAGTGTATATTGACTGACGTTATTTTTATATACCGGTACCTGTAGTTCATTATATAATTATTCAAACTGTCAGAATTTGTGATAACAAAGGTGCAGTACGCTTTAAAAGTTTCAGAATGATTTACTTGGGACAAACAAACATACAAACAAATATAAACTATAAATACACTAAAACTATATTTAATTTTGATGAATTTAGATATTAGGAAGCGTTTTATTCATATGTTCTTGCTATTATTTGACAATGTTATCATCTTAGGAAGGACGTGTGGGATACAAAAAGGTATACACGGTCTCAATTAACTCTCTTACTTCCGGCAATAGATAAATAGATAGAACAGTACTGTTCAAACTTTCATTAATCGTCTAGATAGATATCTCGTATATAATGCCAAATGTTTAAATTATAATAGAAGGTATTACGTTGCTAAGCATACGTGATGGCCATTTCTCCAAGGGCAGATAAGCTGGCATTCACTTTCTTCCTCATCTTGTTGACTTGTTTACCTCTGATGATTGTTGACGTCACAGCGATATAAGCCACTATGAACCTAAAACAAATGTGTCTTCTCTTTCTTTCATAGGTTGTGGTAAAATATACTAGGCCTATATATAATAGAGGTACGTGTGCCTTTTGAATTTATCTTTGTGTTTATTTAACATATCAACATAGAGAGAGAAAGGGAGAGTGAGAGTGAGAGTGAGAGTGTGTGTGTGCGAGTATGCGAAGGAGGGGGCGATAGTAATAAGAGTGACAGTCCACCTATGTTATCACGCAACAATCAACAACAACAGCACAGAGCGGTCAACAGGCCAACCTTGACATTGCAACACTATCTCCTCAACCTTGCCCTTGCTATCTTTATAATCAATTACCATTTTTGTTTCTTATTTTATCCATATGACCTTTGTTATGTTTTTTTTAGTAATATTCCCCTTCTGTACCGGCAAAATATTTTTGTATTTCATTCTGGCTATATTTAGACGATTGTGTGCAGTTTAAGAAGGATCTGTGGTAGCGAATAGGGTTAAGTGATAGTTGAACGAAGCCTCTTAATTGGAGGTACTTTTTTAACTGGATACACTCGTCAAATAGTAGCCAGAGTAAAGTATAAAAGGACGGCACCGGTACTGAAAAGGTTAAAACATGAATATGAAGCTTAAATTGGTATTATCTTGGTGTTCATTTCACAGGGTATTCATCTGGAAAAGCTGATGGATGAGGAGTGTGCAAGGGAGTATGCAGTGAGGGTTTGAAGTGCTGGGTTCCCGGGAGATACGTAAGGGGTGACCTGCTTTTTGTTATTTCTGTCCTTTTCTCTTTTTCTCTGGCTTGTATCCATTCGGCCCCATTCAGCCATCTATTTTAAGACGTTTATCCCCATCTAGGTGTCGATTTCTTCCTGGCGAGCGATAGCGAGCCAGCATTATATGAAGAAATCCGGCTTCGCCGGAGAAATTTTTCTATCGAAAAATGTACAAATTTAGCCTGCTGTCAAACAAAAATAACAAATATGCTGGCTCGCTACCGCTCACCAGTAAAATTTTTACACCTGGATGGGGATAAACGTCTTAAAACAGTAGGCTGAATGGGGCCAAATGGATACAAGCCAGAGAAAGATAGAAAAGGACAGAACAAAAACAGGTCACCCCCCGTAAGGCTCTACTTGTGGCAGCTGTTGAGTGTGTCGGAGTTAAGGGGGGGAAGAACATAAGAACATAAGAAAATGGGAGTCTGCAGAAAGCCGATTGGCCTAAGCAAGGCAGATCCCTGTCCCACACAACCCCAATTACAAAGCCCAATTATAGGCTCAACACTCTAATACCCTGAGGATCATCTTACCAAAACGGTTAGAGATTAACGCAGGATTACGGGGGTCTGCAGAGCGCTGATTGGCCCAACCCTGCTGATCCCCCTTCACACCCAACCCTTCTCGTCCATATGCTTATCCAATTTTATCTTAAAGCTCCCTATCGTTTTTAATCCCACTATAGCACTTGGTAGTCCATTCCACCCATCTACAACTCTGTTACCAAACCAATATTTGCCTATATCTTTTCTGAAACGAAATTTATCTAATTTGAAACCATTGGTACGAGTTCTTTCGCTATCACTGAGCTTTAGTACATTTGTCATGTCCCCTTTGTTAATCCCACTAACCCACTTGAACACCTCTATCATATCCCCTCTAACTCTGCGTCTCTCTAACGAATGTAAGCCTAATTTCTTCAACCTTTCTTTATACGGAAGATTTCTAATATTATGGATCATTTTTGTCATTCTACGTTGTACTCTCTCCAATAATCTATGTCCATTCTGTAATAAGGACACCAAAATTGAACAGCATAATCCATATGGGGTCTCACTAATGACAAGTAAAGTTTTAAGATAACATCAGCAGTTCTGTTACTCACACTCCTTGAGATGAACCCGAGAATCCTGTTTGCCTTGTTTCGAACGCTTATACACTGTTGTCTAGGCTTCAAATCATTGCTAACAAACACACCTAGATCTTTCTCACAATTCGAGTTTTCTAATTCCACATTAGCTAGTTTATATTTAACATTTGTATGCATCTTCCCTATCTTTAATACCTTGCATTTGTCAATGTTAAACTTCATCTGCCAATTTACTGACCATTCGTGTAAGGTATCTAGATCCCTTTGGAGGCACTCTATATCTCTATCTGAATCAATTTTTCTCCCCATTTTGGTATCGTCTGCAAATTTACTTATCCTACTAGTTATACCTAAATCAAGGTCATTTATGTATATAACAAACAACAGAGGACCTAATACAGATCCCTGGGGGACACCACTTTTGACTGCTCCCCATTCTGACTTCGTACCATTTATGCTGACTCTCTGCTTCCTACCAATTAGCCATGACCTAATCCATCCCAACAACGCCCCACCTATTCCATGCGCCTCAACCTTTCTCATCAATCTCTCATGGGGGACTCTGTCGAAAGCTTTACTGAAATCTAAATATATTATATCATATGACTTATCATTATCTACTGCTTCATATACCTCTGAGAAAAAACTAAGCAAATTAGTAAGGCAAGAACGTCCCTGAGTGAATCCATGCTGAGAAGAATTTATTAAATTAAATGTATCTAAGTGGTTTCTAATTTTACTAGCAATAATTGACTCTAGTAGCTTTCCTATGATTGATGTAAGACTAATGGGACGGTAATTGGATGCTATTGATTTGTCACCTTTTTTGAAGATCGGAACTACGTTTGCAAGCTTCCAAGCTTCTGGAACTATACCTGTCTCCAATGACTTGTTAAATAAAAATGTTAATGGGTAACTTAACTCATCCCTACATTCTTTTAATACTCTAGCATATACCTCATCAGGACCAGGCGATTTATGAGGTTTCAGTCTGTCAATTTCCTTAAGCACATCATTTCTACTTATAGTAACCGTACTTAACCTATTTTCTATACTATCGCTATATACCTTATGGACTTCTGGAAACTGTGCCAAATTTTCATTAGTGAAAACGGAAAGAAATTGACTATTTAATGTACTGCACATTTCTAAATCATTTTCTGTCATTTCTCCTATCGAAGTTTTAAGGGGACCAATTACATCTCTAACCTTGGATTTATATAGTTGGTAAAAAGCTTTAGGATTATTTTTTGAGTCATTGGCAACCTTAATTTCATAATTTCTTTTTTCTTTCCTAATATCCTTTTTTACCTGTCTTGATAGATTCTGATAGTAAGCAAGTAGGTGAATTTCGCCTTTTCTAATTGTTCTATATATTCCTCTCTTTTGTCCTAGAAGATCTAATAGTCTATTATTCATCCATTTGGGTTGGTTCTGTGTTGATCTAAATTTTCTTTTGGGGATGTATTTATTTTGTGCATTGAATACTGACTTGATAAAATTATCGTATGTATCTACCAAGGTTGACGTCTCTTCCTGAAGGGGGTACAATATATGTATTTTGCTCTATATACTTATATATATTTATTTCTGTTTTTTTAGTTCCTCCATGGACATCCATTAAGCATTTAAAAAAAAAAAACATTCCCAAGATCCCCCTTCTAGATACATTTGTACATTTTTCAGTGGAAACATGTCCCGGCCAAAGGCTAGCTATTCGCTCGCCGGGGAAAAAAATAAACCTAAATGACACGAAAGGTCTTAAAATTGATAAAGAAGTCGGGCGAAAAGTCTTGCAATCGACAAACTAATGGGCCGAACGTCTTAAAATCCGGAAAAGTAATGTGGCTGAACATGAGGGAGAAGGGGAGGCCAGAAAAAAAACAAGCCAAAGTCAATATGGGGCTTTATATCGGCAACATACTGAACATTATGGAAGACAGTGGTGTTGCCAGACTGACACGAGACAAGAGTCCAGTACAGAACACTGACCCATAGCTTCCCTGCAGAGATTATAAGGAGAGATATGTCAGGGAAATTGTTAAGGAGATATAAGGAGAGATATGCCAGGGAAATTGTTGAGGAGATTTAAGGAGAGATATGTTAGGGAAATTGTTGAGGAGATATAAGGAGAGATATGCCAGGGAAATTGTTGAGAAGATATAAGGAGAGATATGCCAGGGAAATTGTTGAGGAGATATAAGGAGAGATATGTCAGGGAAATTGTTGAGGAGATGTAAGGAGAGATATGTCAGGGAAATTGTTGAGGAGATATAAGGAGAGATATGTCAGGGAAATTGTTGAGGAGATGTAAGGAGAGATATGTCAGGGAAATTGTTGAGGAGATATAAGGAGATATGCCAGGGAAATTGTTGAGGAGATGTAAGGAGAGATATGCCAGGGAAATTGTTAAGGAGATATAAGGAGATATGCCAGGGAAATTGTTGAGGAGATGTAAGGAGAGATATGCCAGGGAAATTGTTAAGGAGATATAAGGAGATATGCCAGGGAAATTTAATTGAGGACTAGATAATTATGGGCCATTGCGGACACTCCAAAACTCTTGCCAGGGCCCATCAGTGTTAATTAAGGGGGGATGGGACGGTTTTTATGGCCCCCTTTTCCCTCGTGTTTAGCCCCATTGGGTTTTAGATTTTAAGACGTTCGACCCATTAGTTTGGCGATTCTAAGATTTGACGCCTCATTTCTTTGTCAATAATAAGACCTTTCGTGCCATTCAGGTGTCAATTTGTTCGTGGCGAGCGGTAGCAAGCCTGTAATTTTACGAGTAACCGGCCTGTGGCCGGGAAATTTGTCTACCGAAAAATGTACAAATTTATCTTGCAGGGGGGGGTCTAGGGGGTGATTTTTTACAACTTGATGGAGGTCTAGCGAGGAAACTAAAACATAAATTAATATATAATTTATATAATATAAATAGCCTACATAGACCGCAACAAAATAAGCACTGTCCCCTTAACCCCTTCTGTACCGGAAACGTCTTTTTAACTTTATTTTGGCTACTCTTAGACGTTTGTATTCAATTTAAAAAGGGCCTCCAGCAAATAACAAGCATCGAACTATCTCACCTAACCCTTTTTACTACCACAGATCCTTCTTAAGCTGCACAAAATCGTCTAAATATAGCTAGTATATAATTACAAAGACGCTGTGGTACAGAAGGGGTTAAACATATTACTGTTTCTACCTGTTGATCTTGGATGGCGGCGTTGAATAAATGTACCAATAAATATATGTGCCAAATTGCAAGCCACTAACCATATGACTCAAACGCTAGATCCGCATTTATGGGCTCACCTACACACATAACAAAGCCACTCCAACAGCTTCCTCTCTCTCCAACAGCCCTTCTCTCCTCTCTACACTCTTCAGAAAATAGGAAAAGTAGAAAGGAGCTTCGAGGTGCCGTTGTAAAGGCTTATCCCTCAATACCTTCAACTGACCTGACCTATTGAAACGTGCAACTGAACACTAGCAACACAAGTATCCTATCTCTTCGCAAAATAAGGGATGGAATAAATTATTTGTATTGAGTTATTGATTATATAATGTAGGCTATACTGTATGTATATGTGTTATCTTTGTAATGCTACCTATTGGCTCAGTGCCATATTTCTCCAAATACGGTAGGTGATCAATATTCCATCTGATACCTCAAGTGAAGAATTCGCGCAATCTATAAATAGTTAAAAGTTTCTTTACCAATATATTTAACACGAGTTCGAGGTTGACATTAAGGGTTATACAAAGTATCTCAATAGTGGAAAAGATAGATTTAATTAGAAGTAAAATGGACTTTAGGTTGATTGTGTCTACTAGTAAGCTGAATGTAATTTATTTCATGTGCAGTGAGGGAATTAAGTTGCTTTTGCTTTCATTCAACAACTTGGGAAAGGCAATTTACAAATATTGTAGTGTTTAATTGGGAACTATGACTTTATAATAATGTTAAAAGTATATGCCATTGACAAGTTGAGTCTTCTTCACAGGATTGAATGGAGCTATGAGTAACAGATAGGGAGCCAATTATGTGACTAAGTAATAATTATATAGTTGGGTACAAACTGAACATTGAAATTCAGACATTCTACTATTATGCGTATCTGATGTTACATAAATTGAACACAAATGAATCACCAAGGAGTTGAAAGTCCATAGTAATTAAGGAAACTTATTATTTATTCAATAACATCTTTTTAATGTGCTTTTTTTTGTTGCTGCTGTATGTTTCTCAGTTGGTCTTGTAGGCTTGCTCTTTCCACTGGGAAACTTCTGTAATTGTTTACTACTACTACTACTATTACTATAAATAATTATAATAATATAAATAATAATAATATTATAATAATATAAATAATATTATAATTGAAATGCTGGGTGTGAAGGGAATTCATGGTCTCCTGAAATATCCCCAGGCTACCTTTAGGATCAACTTTTCCTGGTACCTGGCGCGGGGTACGAACCTCTGAAGGGAATTTAACCCCCCTAAAAACCCACAGGTTTTGAGATGCCTTGGGTGGGGTTCGAACCCTGGTTAGTGACCCAACCATCACCACCAGGCCCGCGCGCTAACCCACTGTACTACCACGGACGTACTAAAAGTATAGCAACCTTAGTCCGATTTTTAAGAACCAGGTGATAGTCTCGTGGTGTTATCACGTGATGAGTTTATTGGACTTACCATCTACGACTATTTTACGCTATACCTGACGTCAACTCGGGTTAGTATTATTGTGGGTGCGGGACATTTTCGAGGGCATTACATTACATCCTTCTTTAACTAGGCTAGTCCCTAGCCTATTTTAAGGTCGTAAGGTATCGTAGCTGTATTACCTCAGCAATCTCAATATTGTTGGTATAGGGTTCGCGTGACGGGTGCTCCACGTAGCTACCTGGTCACGTTCCCTAGCTGCCACCAATGAAATGCTGGGTGTGAAGGGAATTCATGGTCTCCTGAAATATCCCCAGGCTACCTTTAGGATCAACTTTTCCTGGTACCTGGCGCGGGGTACGAACCTCTGAAGGGAATTTAACCCCCCTAAAACCCCACAGGTTTTGAGATGCCTTGGGTGGGGTTCGAACCCTGGTTAGTGACCCAACCATCACCACCAGGCCCGTGCGCTAACCCACTGTACTACCACGGACGTACTAAAAGTATAGCAACCTTAGTCCGATTTTTAAGAACCAGGTGATAGTCTCGTGGTGTTATCACGTGATGAGTTTATTGGTGTAATGCCCTCGAAAATGTCCCGCACCCACAATAATACTAACCCGAGTTGACGTCAGGTATAGCGTAAAATAGTCGTAGATGGTAAGTCCAATAAACTCATCACGTGATAACACCACGAGACTATCACCTGGTTCTTAAAAATCGGACTAAGGTTGCTATACTTTTAGTACGTCCGTGGTAGTACAGTGGGTTAGCGCGCGGGCCTGGTGGTGATGGTTGGGTCACTAACCAGGGTTTGAACCCCACCCAAGGCATCTCAAAACCTGTGGGGTTTTAGGGGGGTTAAATTCCCTTCAGAGGTTCGTACCCCGCGCCAGGTACCAGGAAAAGTTGATCCTAAAGGTAGCCTGGGGATATTTCAGGAGACCATGAATTCCCTTCACACCCGGCATTTCATTGGTGGCAGTCACGGAACGTGATCTGGTAGCTACATAGAGCACCCATCACGCGGACCCTAACAATATTGAGATTGCTGAGGTGATACAGCTACGATACCTTACGACCTTAAAATAGGCTAGGGACTAGCCTAGTTAAAGAAGGATGTAATGTAATGCCCTCGAAAATGTCCCGCACCCACAATAATACTAACCCGAGTTGACGTCAGGTATAGCGTAAAATAGTCGTAGATGGTAAGTCCAATAAACTCATCACGTGATAACACCACGAGACTATCACCTGGTTCTTAAAAATCGGACTAAGGTTGCTATACTTTTAGTACGTCCGTGGTAGTACAGTGGGTTAGCGCGCGGGCCTGGTGGTGATGGTTGGGTCACTAACCAGGGTTCGAACCCCACCCAAGGCATCTCAAAACCTGTGGGTTTTTAGGGGGGTTAAATTCCCTTCAGAGGTTCGTACCCCGCACCAGGTACCAGGAAAAGTTGATCCTAAAGGTAGCCTGGGGATATTTCAGGAGACCATGAATTCCCTTCACACCCGGCATTTCATTGGTGCCCTCGAAAATGTCCCGCACCCACAATAATACTAACCCGAGTTGACGTCAGGTATAGCGTAAAATAGTCGTAGATGGTAAGTCCAATAAACTCATCACGTGATAACACCACGAGACTATCACCTGGTTCTTAAAAATCGGACTAAGGTTGCTATACTTTTAGTACGTCCGTGGTAGTACAGTGGGTTAGCGCGCGGGCCTGGTGGTGATGGTTGGGTCACTAACCAGGGTTCGAACCCCACCCAAGGCATCTCAAAACCTGTGGGTTTTTAGGGGGGTTAAATTCCCTTCAGAGGTTCGTACCCCGCACCAGGTACCAGGAAAAGTTGATCCTAAAGGTAGCCTGGGGATATTTCAGGAGACCATGAATTCCCTTCACACCCGGCATTTCATTGGTCTTGGGTGGGGTTCGAACCCTGGTTAGTGACCCAACCATCACCACCAGGCCCGCGCGCTAACCCACTGTACTACCACAGACGTACTAAAAGTATAGCAACCTTAGTCCGATTTTTAAGAACCAGGTGATAGTCTCGTGGTGTTATCACGTGATGAGTTTATTGGACTTACCATCTCCGACTATTTTACGCTATACCTGACGTCAACTCGGGTTAGTATTATTGTGGGTGCGGGACATTTTCGAGGGCATTACAATTGGACTTACCATCTACGACTATTTTACGCTATACCTGACGTCAACTCGGGTTAGTATTATTGTGGGTGCGGGACATTTTCGAGGGCATTACATTACATCCTTCTTTAACTAGGCTAGTCCCTAGCCTATTTTAAGGTCGTAAGGTATCGTAGCTGTATTACCTCAGCAATCTCAATATTGTTGGTATAGGGTTCGCGTGACGGGTGCTCCACGTAGCTACCTGGTCACGTTCCCTAGCTGCCACCAATGAAATGCTGGGTGTGAAGGGAATTCATGGTCTCCTGAAATATCCCCAGGCTACCTTTAGGATCAACCTTTCCTGGTACCTGGCGCGGGGTACGAACCTCTGAAGGGAATTTAACCCCCCTAAAACCCCACAGGTTTTGAGATGCCTTGGGTGGGGTTCGAACCCTGGTTAGTGACCCAACCATCACCACCAGGCCCGCGCGCTAACCCACTGTACTACCACGGACGTACTAAAAGTATAGCAACCTTAGTCCGATTTTTAAGAACCAGGTGATAGTCTCGTGGTGTTATCACGTGATGAGTTTATTGGACTTACCATCTACGACTATTTTACGCTATACCTGACGTCAACTCGGGTTAGTATTATTGTGGGTGCGGGACATTTTCGAGGGCATTACAATAATAATAATGTAATCATATCTCCGTGCGAGTTTATATGTTACAACTATTTGTGATAAAGGCAATGTATGTCTGAAGTGGGCTGTTATGTTTATTTAACTTTTCATAACGACGACATAATTTAATATCCTTAGGAATAAGCTAGTTGTATTCAATGCTCGTACAGCTACCAATACGTGTTAGCAGCATGTAACTACGTAACAGAATAATGCATAGTATTTATAAAAAAATAAATGGTCTTGCTCACTGCTAACATTATATCAAAAGAGTAAAATCGTAACTCACTATCAAGCTATAAATAAACCTCTGAAATAATTGAATTCAGTCACTCATTGGTTTATATATTGGCAACCTCTAGAGACATTCCTTTAGTGTGATTTTATAATTTTTTATACTACTGGCTATAGTTGATTTTCTACGGCTTAGCAAATACCTCTCGTAGCGAATGAGTTAAGCTTTTATTTGGCCTATGTTGTATAATTTGCTTCATGAAGATCTCCAGAATACTCGGAAGTGCATATACTGTATAAGAATGACAAACAGTACGGCCATTACTCCTGCTTTTTATGACTATGGGTATAACAAGTCCGGTATTCCCCCTGTTTTTTCTCCCAAGGAGGTTAACTAAATTAAAGCTCCTTGATGTCTCTCGTAATAAAATATTGAACCTTGGAATTGTATATACTAAACTCTTTAAATTATTAATCAGATAGTTATTGCCATTTCCAAAATCTATGTATAATTGAGTGTGACGAGGAAGTGGGGAGAGGGCATGAAGACATCAACCCTTTCAATCAGATGACGTAAACTTGTGTTTCATTCTGATCACCACCAAACGATTTTATTAAAACTTAAACGCTTGGCATGGTTAGAGGGTCATTAACTTAGTGATTCTTTAACTCTGTCACAGAGGTTCTTTCCAAGTTGAGTAAAATTGTTTGGTTATAGCATTGATAAAGTATATAATTTGTCGTCTAATTGAAGGATATTTGTCAAAAGCAGGTCATGCTTATTTCAGTCACCATTATACATATATTCCCCAAATATCATTGGATTCACCTCATTTGCATAACATAAAGCTGCATGTGTGTTTTTAGATTTATTCATGATTTCACTGTTCATGCACTTGCAGTGCATGTTTAGGGAGGAACTGTTCATGCACTTTCAGTGCCATTTAGGGAGGACACAAAGAATGAGGACCTACTGTATATGGGAGTTAGAAGAATAACACAAATGACTTGTACTGGTGACTGAACAACTCGACTACTAAACCATTACAACCAGTAGCTCTCAATCTTTATACAGTTACAAAGGAGTCAACAAATACAGTGCATGGGTAGGAAAAGGTAGCTTAGAATTTAATTTGGCACGATTTCGTTGGTCGTGTTCGATTTGGCACTGATATATAGCCTAATTATGTTTAGAGATCTGGGTATCGTTTGTTTGCATTGTTTTTTGAGGACCCTGTCTATGAGGTTCTTCCTATGCTGATTAATTTCGTCCAATGTTAGCCATCCTGCGGTAGAACTTGACTATACCCTGTTCCAATAGGTAGGCCAGAAATCGTGAACCCTAACCTCTGTAACTAAGAAGGGCTAGTCTGCTAGAGCAAATGGGCTGTAAAGTGACACACCAATTCCCTGTCTGACCCTTCCCAAATCATAGAAATTTTTAGCTCAATTACTATGTTTTGTTAGTTACAGAGCCGCGGCGGTCTAGTGAAGAGCATGTTCACGTGCGAATCTGCTTGATCTGAGTTCGATCCCAGCCAAGGCGGACATATTTATAGTCTGTTTCTTTTCAGCTGACAGTAAATTGCAAAGTTCCCATCAAGATTTCTCTGTTATATTGAATATTATGTAGTGAAATATGGTGCTAATTATATGAACTTGGTCTTTACAGGATGCAGAGACATAGTAGTTTCATATACTTCCATTAAGTATCGAGAAATAAGCTGCTAATTAAGGGATTCAATTTACCACCAGTTGAAATTAAACAGAGTAGCCTATAGTGGGTGTGATAGTAGGCTACGTCCTAGCATGTTTCACATGCTCGCACCCAGTTGGGGGACACCTCGACGACCATATATATATACAATACTGTACAGACTAAGTGCCGTTTTTTTAAACCATGGTAAGAGCTTTCCCTACGACTTTTCCCGACCCAGATTGACCCCTATCGCTTATCTGTAGGCTATAATACGGCCCTATTAACCTCTGAAGTGCGCACGGGGGTAATTGAAAACCTCCCCCTGTGCTGACGTATTTGAGGTTTTTCGTCACTAAAATATTCATTGTACCATTAATAGCATTAATAATTATCCATATGCTCCTATTATGGGTTGATTATAAAGGTATTAACCTGAAACAACAATAAAACGAGTGAAAACAGCGTTTGGATGGTCAAAATCGGAGATATAGCCCGCGAGTTGTATAATGTATGGGTGAGGCAAGCTACCTTCCCGCCAATTTTCCCCAAGGCCACTGCGACACAGTCGATCGATACTCTCTCTCTCTCTCTTGCACTCGATTGCTATCAGTGATGACAACACCCTGCTTGCAACTCGCTAATGTTAGCACGAAAATATACCTCAGAATAAGGGAATAATAGGGAAAATAGGTGATAACTGAGGGATAGGAGGAAAGTGGGGAAGGAGGGGAGGTAGAGGACTGAGATTTTGCATGGCCCAGGGGCCAACAAAAAAAAAAAATAAATAAAAAAAAAATAAAAAATTTCGATGTCAAAAGTTGATTTTTAATTTTACTTACTCAGGAGAGTCTTCCCGCAGTCCGCCGGGGGAACTCTTAAGAGTCTTCCCGCAGCTCCCGGGTTAACACACACAACAAAGTCACTCCAACAGCTTCCTCTCTCCCCAACACCCCTTCTCCCCTCTGAACACTCTTCGAAAAGTAGATACGAGTTGTAAAGGCTTATCCCTCAATATCACTGACCTGACCTGACCTGAGAGCTTAGTGGTCAAGTTATTTGGCCTACTTACTTGAGTGCACTAAACATAAATGTCAGAACTTATTTTGATAGTTTCTAGACAATCTTGTGAAATATAGAATCGAATTTATTTGTTTGTCTATCTATTTATCTACAAAATGTTTTAGTCAGCGACCCCCTTCCCTGTTACCGTCTGGGAGGGCTTGTATTTATTTGTAGATACTGCGTATATCGGTAAATATGCAACTTTTAGAAAAATACAATAGTAGGGATTCTTTAATAATGTAGGATACTGTATGTATATGTTGAAATTGAGAGCAAAATACATATTCATAAACGAAAACAACATAATACGAAAAGTTGTCAACATCTTTTCGGATACCTATTGCAATTATTTATTGTTTATTTGAGCTAATAAGGCACGATTTCTACATTATTGTACTATGGAATGTATTGAATTAAAATATGATATTGACAAATGACATATAAAAACTTATTTGACGTCTTACACAACTAGTAATAATATAAACAGAAATTGACACATTGGACTTTCCTTCGAGAGCTTCTGACGGCTTTCTGTATCTCTTGAGTTTTGCCTTAATCTTTATGTTTTTACTCTACTTTGGGCCCATAACAGTCTGTAAATTGACCTTATTAATGATTGAAGATAAGCTTAGTATACAAAGAAGTTAATTAAAGGCGTCAAATAAGCTGACAAGAAGACAAAGACACGAAAATGAAAGTTACGAAAATTGCCCAACTTCAATGAACACAAAAAAAATCGCTCCAGAAAATAACTTGAAGCACTTAGTATTTGTAAGTGATAAGACCCAAGCATCGTGGAGCCATAGTGGAGATAGTGATGAGTAAAATGAGAAGTGTTATGTTGTTTGAGATGTGTACTCTGAGATAATGTACCGTATCGTGATTAACAGATTAAGATCATGTGGCACCAGTTATAAGATGATTCCGTTTCTCAGGAGTAAGTCATCAGCTGTTTTATAAGTTTGTTAGGCTAGCTCCTTAGGCCTATTTCCTTTTCTAATTTATCTCATTTGGGTTGAGTACGGTAGTACCATAGTACCATAGGCTATTTCTTAACCCTAGATTCTATATAGCCAGGCTAGCATTTGCATGCTGGAACGTCAGCAGTGCCTAGGTGTCACTGTCACTGATGACTGATTTCACCTTGGGGGTCATTCTTGGCGGTTCTGGACAGGACGACGTACGACTGGACCGGGTGATTTGCCTCCTCTGCAGCTTCTTGAAGACGGGCCGGCCGCAGTCACCAGACTCACCAGTCACCAGCCTGGTCCAGCCGTGGCATCTGGTCCGCCACTGCGGCCATTGAAGATTCTCTGTGACTGCGAGTCCGCTGCCGTTACGAAGGCAGGGCTGTGGTAACACTGTGGTGGCAGGACCAGGCAGGTGCATCAGGCCCTCGGTGGCTAGTGGGCGTAACATATTGTATCCAATAATCCAACGGCAGTCAAAATAGACAAGAACATGATTGCAAGCGGCCGCCGCCACTCCGCGTAGTCGTAGTGTTAACAAGGCGGGGGGGTACCGCCGGAATGCCCGAACACTACATTCTTGCCAAAATTACTTGAAAATACGGTACGATTTTAGTTACTGGACACCTATTTGACAGGTACCGCCAACGATTTAATACATATTTTTTTTCGGCTTCCACGCATCCAACACCAAGCTACACCCTTTTCTGGTGTACGAAACACTAAAAAGGCAATGGGGACACTTTAATAATGATAATATGAGACGAAATATAAAGACAACTCGGTTGCGTTCGTGGAAGTAGCGTCGCTTTGTTTACTTTACGCTAACGATTTAATACATATTTTTTTTCGGCTTCCACGCATCCAACACCAAGCTACACCCTTTTCTGGTGTACGAAACACTAAAAAAGCAATGGGGACACTTTAATAATGATAATATGAGACGAAATATAAAGACAACTCGGTTGCGTTCGTGGAAGTAGCGTCGCTTTGTTTACTTTACGCTCGGAGTGACTTCCCGGTCCCGCCGCCTTGGCGGTCGACTTCAAATGGCTAAGCTTATATAACCAGTTGTTGGGTCCATTTTATTTATAAAGACTTGCGTTATAGGCCGTGGGATACAGGACAGGGTTGAAGGGGGGCTCTGCCCCCCCTCACCCCCCCGTGAATTATAATAATCGTCATGTATGTGGCCAGCAGGGGGCAAGTAAAACAGCTGGCTGTAGTAACCTCGAGCATCCTGGGTAAACAAACCGCGACGATCCGAAGCGACGACGGACTCCCCCCGCCGCCGATTTTCGGCACAAACGCGCCGTTTTATTTTCGTCGAAAACCACATTTAAAAAGTTATTAGGCCTATATCGTTTTCAATACTATTACCGGACCAGAAAAAGGTGTAGCTTGGTGTTGGATGCGTGGAAACCGAAAACAAATTATGTATTAAATCCTCGGTGGTACCTGTCAAATAGGTGTCCAGTAACTGAAATCGTACCAAAAATACTGTACTGGGTAAGGGTTGTGGTAGCGGGCATACCTGCTAAGTCATACTGTCATACGTCATAAGATGACATACCGGTAGCCTAAGGCGATGGACGTAGATTCCGGGCGTACGGTCGTAACAGTCATCATGTTTACATAGGGCATTCGCCGCAATTAACTTCGCGTAGACCTAGGTTTTGACGGCGATTTTTTTCGGTTATTTGCCCCCTGCTGGCAATATATATGATGATGACAATATTTCAGGGGGGGGGGGGGGTGAGGGGGGGGCAAAGCGGCCAAAGCCCCCACTCTGCCACTCAACATATTAGCCTATTGTATCCACAATGGCATTCAAAATAGACTGGAACATGATTGCAAGCGTCCTTCTTCTTCTTCTTCTTCTCTTCTTGGAGACACTGTCCTCGCTTGGGTGGGACAGCTCGCCTAATTACCGGCTATTTCTCCAGAAAAAGCTATAGCTAGATTAAGATATAGTTTAGAAAATTATTAGTCATAGAAGGGATAGTTAACCCGTACAGCCCCAGCGACGCGCCTGACACGTCGGCGATGTATGTAACGCACAGCCCCAGAGACGCGCCTGGCGCGTCACCCTAATTGCGCCGACCGTAACCTCAGGTGTAGCCACTCAAGAGGGCTCAGATTTGTATGGGAACTGTGTACGTATCCCACGCAACCGTGCCAATGGTTGAAAACTCTCAAAGTCCACGTGCGTGCATGTGAGCGTGCAATAACCTGTTTTTTTTGGGTAATTGCCTTAAATTTTTTACTCTTGTAAAATACGTTTTCGGGGACTCTGTAGGACCATTCTTTAAGCTTTTTGAGCGGTTTTTCGTGGTTTTTCCTTCATTCCTAACCCATTCGCTATTGTTTCTGGAATAAAACAATTTTTTGAAAACCGGCCGGGTTCTGGTGAACAAACATTACAAAACTAGCCGGGGCTGGACGGGTTAAAGAAAAATAATGAAGGAAAAAGCTTAAGCGGAATATTTTCCTTTGTTGTAATCTCCTTACTATCCCTCTTCCCCACCTCTTTACTATTTAATCTCTTTAATCTTCCTCCCCTCCTCTGATCACCTTATCCTCCCTCACCCTATTCTACTCTATTTATTTTTCTCTTCTGCCACACCTGCTCCAGAAACTTTTCACTACCTTCATGCTTTTCTCCACTTCCTCGTCTCCCCCCCTCTTCTTTCCCTAGACCTAACACAAACTTTACTCCATCATCCTCCTCTTGTTTCTGTTCTTCCCATTCCCTCTCCCCCACCAACCGTTTAAACTCTTCCTCCAACCTATCTCTCTCCCCGTCATACCACTGGCACTCTGTCACTATATGTTCTATCGTCTCCTCCACTCTCTTCCCTCCCACCACAGTACCACACACTTCAGACACTCTTTCACAGTTCACTCCCCCATTCCACTTCTATGTTCTATTCATCTCCAATGCCCCTGCCCTAGCCTTAAATAATAATTCAGCTCCCCAACTTCCATCGTAGAACTCCTCTTTTCTCGGTCTCCCCTTACTTTTGTATCTTTCCAGTGTACTCCAACGCCGCCCCCGCCGTCATGTTTTCATTTGTCGATTGCCGATTCGCCGTGGTTAAGTTCGCGTCTATTTTGACCGATTTTTTTTTCGGTTATTAGCCCCCTGCTAGCAATATATATATGATGATGACAATATGTCATGGGGGGGGGGGGGGGGGAGGGAAGCCCCCCTCAACATATTATTGTATCCAAAGGCAGTCAAAATAGACGGGAACATGATGGCAAGCGTCAGATGCCGCTCCGCGTAGTGTAAACAAGGGTGGCGGTACGCCCAAGCTCTACATTCTACCCGACATAAGTTATAGCCGGCTTACCCGCCTAAGTAAAAATAAAACAAAATATGATTAATTAAGTACCGTACCGTACTTTAACAAGTTCAGCTTTAGAAAGTAAGTTAGCTTGTTTTAGCCCCCTAGAAATAATATTATATTATAGAAGTAGAACTTCCCTCTGAGTCTTTCTGCCACTGATGTCTGATCTAGCCTATCCGCTTGTTTGAAGGAGCAGCCCTTACCCCGCAAAACCCCACTGGCGACATTTTTATAAGGACCTGTTCATCTATGGTACTCAACCAATTTCTTAGCAGTTTAATCAAACCTCAATGTTACCTCATCATCAAGATCTATAGCAGAGTGTCTAGAGGCTGAGCTTTACTGTCCTCACAGCTTTTAACCCATAATCAAGAACCCATCATTGGTGAATTGGGATTGGGAGGTCAATTTGTTGCAGTGATTGGGCTTGAAGTAAAGGTAGTGGCCTCACCTACTGTATATTGCTGGCAGAGCCTGCCTCTAGATTAGAGTTTGAAGCACATTGGCTTTATAGAATAAGGACTCTACTTTTCCGCTGATTGCAAGAGAGGCCTTCCATTGACATTGTACTCTGCCTTTTTTGCAGATTCTTTGCCTCTTCATCTATTGTAGGGTTGTTGTTGTTGTTGTTGTTCCCCAGGCTGTCTGGCCGAACAGCCCCAAGGTCTCGAGCAAGGCCAAGGCCATAAACGAGCGCCCCCACAAAATCCTCCCTGCTTACCACTAACAAAGCCCGGGTGACCGAAGCCACTCCAAGGCAGGGAGCTAAGGAGGGTGCGGAAACGCCCGGGAAACCAAAGCCCCACCCAAGGCCCTGTGCCCCTCAGCAATTATGAAGGGAAAGTTGAGGGGCAAGGGAAAAATGTGACGCTTTGGCTCCGAATCTGCCAACTTCTAGGTTGGCAGTAGGGAGGTCAATCCATGGAAAAGACGCCGCCACTTGAGATCTAGAAGATATATAAGTAAAAGGAACAGTCAGAGTAAGCTATGGGTATGGCAGAGATCGCTCAGTTCTCACTCGGATAGACCAGCCCATCACCGCATGACTAGAACCCAATCCTCTCAGCATCAGCTAGGAAAGGCCCTAGAAAGCCGCCTTTGGCGGGGGGATAGCTCCCCTATTTCAACTTCTTTCGAGGTTGGGCACCCGCCTTCTATTGTAGGGTTTATATATATGGCTTTTATGCCTGTGTCCCTTACCGTTTACAGCCTACAGGTATACCGGGTACTCAAAGGGAGAAAACAAACTTCATAAGTACAGTACAGTACATCAATCAATTTGACAACTTACCGTACGGTACATCATTAGAGGTTACCGTCATGTTTCCATCAAGTGGCAGCATAGAATGATGTAAATATATATACACTACGGTACTGTGCAGGGTAATTATAGGGAATAGGCTCGCACCCTTATTTTTCATGTTTTCTCCTCCAGATTTTGAGAAATTAGTGTTTTCATGGTCTTAATTATAATTCCAATGTGGGATACACGATGGGTTGAGAGGGGGCTTTGCTCCCCTCACCACCCCCCCCCCCCCCCATGAATGATTGAAATTGTCATCTATGTTGCCAGCAGGGGGTAAACATCGATTATACTGCATAAAGAAGGCGTTTGTATACAAGGAGGATGTCTGAAAGAGCTCCGAGATTGATTAGAATGGGCGTTTTTTCTATTAATATTGGGTTTTATAAATGTGATCAAAATTATTCTCCCACAGTGGATTATACATGAGTACAGTACTGTATAAGGATTCCATAGACCTACATTGTCCCTAATAAATTACTGTATGTATAATAAGGCTGCGAGCCTATTCCATATAATTATCCTGTGCAGTATTTTGAATCTGTCAAGCCATTCAAGGTGAGCCTGATCTTAGATAATTTAGAACCTTGCTGTAGGCTACATACCTTGTCTTCATATAAGTAGATCTAATTTAAAGAGGGAAAGGATTAGGCCAATCATCCAAATGCCCCTCCATCTTTTGATCATCCCAGGTATCTGCATAAATTAATATAAAGTATGTAGGCCTAAGTGTGTATATATGGTACTCAGGCACATATCCCATAGTTGGGGGTGGCCGACTCGAGACAGAGCTCAAACAGAAACAACAGAATAAAATTTAACAATATATATTCACACACATCTAGGTCGTCTCGAAGAAGAGGCTTAAAGGCTAAATGTAAAGTAAGTACTGTATTGTAAAACTTACTTAGATTTAATCTGTTACAAAGAGATTAGCGGTAAATTCAGCTTACTATATACGGTACCGTACTACGTCAGTGACGAATAACACCCTTATCTCTGCCCCACTTGACCCTGTTTTCAATGCATAGTTTCCTTCCGTGTCCTCACTGTGCACACCTCTAATGCATCACCTGCATTGTGATGCTGTACTTGAACCTGTGTTTAGGAGTTCTTAGCAATAAATGTTTATTACATTTTACTCATTATAAACCTTTAAACCTTTTCAGTTTACTTAAGTAAGTATGGGCATGTGGAGAGAGAATGGATGAACAAAATTGGGTGAAAAGATGCAGGTCTGTGATTGTGAAGGGAGCTGCACCAAGGGGTGGACCGAGGAAGACCTGGGATTGGTATATGTGTGCTGATCTCTAATCCAAAAACTTGACAAGTGAAGCAGCCTTTAACAAGGTTGCCTGGATTCTGGAACACCTTCATTAGGACAAGAGACTGAAACTGCACGTATGTGTGGAGCACTCGGTCTTAAAATGTTATGTATGTATGTATGTAAGTGTGGTATGATATACTGTACAGTAGTTAACCCATAGACCCTGGATATTTTTATGTTTGTCCATTTTAACAAAATAAATTGCTTTAAAGGAAAGGAATACAATATCCTGGCTTATGTCACAAAGAAACACCATTAACTCCACTTTAAATCTATATTTCTTCCTGTTGTGATAAGTTGAAATATAATAGCCTAGGCCTACATAGTTTTGTAGTTTTCTGGGGGTTAAAAAATGAACTGCAAAGCATTGGAATTGTCTGGTGAAGGTGAAAGTCATGAGAGAGTGTCAAGGGCAGCCTTCCTCGACTGTGATTAAACTCACCATAGTGCTGTGTGGGTGAATCTCTCCACCTCCAGATACCACTCAAAGTCAAATAAAAAATGCAGGAAGTTGGCATTTCTATTAACATAGCCCTTGGTTTAGGGGTTAACCCCTTCAGCACCATGATATAATTTTCATCTTATTCTGGCTACCATTAAACAATTTTCTTCAGCTTATAATCTTCCCCTTTAGGAGTGAAAGGGGTAAATACGACTTCAATAAACCTCTGAATAACATAGGTCCTTATGAAACTGTATAAAATCATCTATCTTTAGCCAGAATGGAAGGTAAAGAGATGTCATGGTGGTGAAGGGGTTAATACATAATGGAGTACAGTACCTGGTGTGTTAAGTTCAGTTCGTTGGGAGATACTCAGAAGGCCACTCTTGAGCAGCATCGTGTGGGAGATTTAAGGAGGGTTGGTTTTAATGGTTAGGAGTGGATCGGGAGAGCTTGTTTCTATACTTTATATATTACCGTACCTAAAACCAGTAGCTACTGGTACCTAGGCTAATTTAGTATCTTCATGATACCCCCAGGGGGTAAGTGGGCCTTCATCTAATAGTGGAGGAAAAAATGAATATGCCTCACGCATCCTACTGCGTGTCGTACAAGGCGACTAATAGGGGGGATGGCGATAGACTTGTGGACCAACAGCCATTACTATGCAATAAAGTCTTTATCTTAGCACTGTCGAGGCTGGTGGGGTGCGGATAGGTGCCACAGGGGACTGAGTCTTACCTGGGTGCTGTTTGGCACCACACCTGTGTCATCAACAGTGTTTTCATGTTGGAGCAGTGTTGGGGCAGAACTTTATTGTTCTATAATCCAATTGCCTAATTGTGACGCATGTCGAGTATGAGCATGCTGTACAGAACGCCCAGTCAGGCCCCACTCTCGCTAGGATCGTCAGGGCAGGAACTTTGGCTGTAGTCTGTGTAGAGTTTCCTAACTCAGTTTATGTGAACCGTTGTACTATAAGTATTATCATTATGTATTTTGTTTTCTTCTAAGTCAACGAGTTCTATTTTATATCATTAGATATAAGTATTGTGTGTGGGACTTGTATGTAATGATGAGAGGAGAGATATTACGTGGCGGGGGGTCAGTGAGTGCGCCACGCGGGCCGGTAGGCCTAATTCCCTCCTCCCTTCCTCCCTTTCAGCGCGTGGGAAGTTCTTTGTCGATCCCAGATTGAGAGAGAATATGACGTCATGATTGCCAGTGGGCGGTCCTTAGTGTTGGCGATATGCTCGCTACAGGGCCGAGTATAAAAAGAGAGGTCCTCGCCACAATTCTTCAGAACTCATCAGGCAAAGCGACCTCTCATATCCCTTGCAACTATCCATATTCTTCCGACTGATGTGAACTTTCTCTACTCTCTGAACAGCCTATCTTCTGCTCTTCTCGTCCCTGTTTAACCTCCATGACCCCTTTGGTGCAGATTTAGTCAGCCAAAGTATTATCGCTTGAGTTCTCACGAGATAAGTGCCTGTTAGATAGCCTATTTTTGGAAGGGTTAACTAGAATAGGATTGATTGATGTTTGTTGCACTCGTATATGCATTTCCCTGTGTGCGATTATTCATGTTCCTGTTTTCTGCTGGTTTAGGCAATGCTAGACTGGGATAGGGTTTCTGAGTTGTGATTTCCTATGAGTACTAGGTTGCGGTTGAACCAGTACAATTGCAACGGAGACGTGGAACGCCTAGGTGGTCTTTCTGACTGTGTACCGTGGGAGTTTAGCACTGTGTTGCGAGTGAGGGCTTTTGCCTGTGCCACCCAACACTGTGCTATCTCATTTGCTTGACTTTGAGAGGATCGCCAGGAGAGAACCAGATACTAGTGATCTGGATCTCTCAAGAGAGCATCCCGTCAATTACCGTAATTTGGCCGCACAGTCTTAAGGACCTCGCTAGGCTACGAGCCGCTTGCTCAGCCATTGTCTCTTAACCTTAGATATCCCAGCTAGACTTTGCTCGACCAGCAGATACAGTATAGTATTGAGACTTCTCCTTATGTATATTATTGTTTAAGCACTATTGATTTCATGTGTGGCACGCTTAGCTACTTCAGAGATTAGTGGCCCACGAGCACAATCTTAGTAGGCTATTGCCAGTGCATTGTCGGAGTACTTCTTCTTAATGTTTGCCATATCCTATTGCTTATTCTTATAATTCTTCTTATGTCAATTTAAAGCCTTTAATTACCAGTGAGTTATTCATTAAATTGCTGTTCAAAATCCGATACTTACTTCTTATGAGTATTCGAGAAGCATCTAACTTATCAGAAGATTCCTTGCTTGATGCTCGAGGACTATTGTTTAACGTAACGTAATAGTGCCGATCCGAAGTAGAGGGTGGAGGACTTCTTAAGTTCTTAGTTCAAGGGTGGATTACTTCGGCTTCGGCCAACACTATTCTTTAGTGTTGTAGTACTTTCTTCTTTGTTTGATTGTTGACCAGACTAGATAACTCCCGTCTTGTTATTAGTCTGTTGTGTGAAACGCTAGTACCGAGTTCTTGTATACCCCGTTATAGCAGATAGAACTCTGGAGGGTAGTGGCGTTTTTTGTTCGGCTGGCAGTACTCTGGGGTTGGGATCGTGTGTTTCCGTTGTGGCAGCGAGCCATACTCGAGTCCTGTGTAAGAGCCCTAGTGTACCCGAGTGCCCGGTCGTAACAAATGGCGACCTTGCTTAGATTTTGTGAACAGTATAATTTTTTTTTTGCAGAGTTGTACAACATTTGTTTGTTGGTACTTTAGCGTACATATTGAAGAATATTTTTTTTTTGTAAGGCAATTAGGAGAGCATTTAAGAGACTCCAGTTAATTTAGTAATTAGTGCTTGCATAAGGGAGTTTAACACTTTTGTCTCGAGAATTTTTTGGTGAACTTCAGTATGTCGGGCCCTAGTACTGACGAGGAGCGAGAGATGCTATGTGAGGAGGTGCCGTTAGTAACTAGTGAGGAGGATGCTAGACTTTTGTGAGTAAGCAGTACCACGTGACGGAGGAGAGGCTGACTGGGGTGAATGTTTATGGCTTGCACCTGATAGCCAAGGTTTTGGGTCTATCCAATGTAGGAGGGATGTCCAAGGGGGAGCTGATTTCCTGGGTGTTGCGTGGGCGACATGGGGTTTCGGAGGAGAGGGCGTTTGGGGGGGTTCCTCCCCAGATCCCCTCTCACTCGACTCCCACAGTGCCGTCCACTCAGTTGCCGGAGGTTAGCACTCTCCCACAGAGGGATGAGCATTGGAAGATTGGAGTGCCCTCGGGCGGTGCGTATGGTGGTTCCCCAGTTCTTGCCCCCCCTCCTTCAGTAGTGGCAGCTCCCTCTTCCGGCCTGTCTCCTGAGATGATATTTAAACTCGAGCTTGCTAAAATGGAGAATGAGGCTAGGAAGCAGGAGATTGAGGCGAAGAATGAGGCTAGGAAGCAGGAGATTGAGGCTGAGTCTAGGAGGCAGGAGAATGAGACTAGGAGGCATGAGATTGAGGCTAGGAAGCAGGAGAAGCAGCATGAGATTGAGGCGGAGAATGAGACCAGGAGGCATGAGGCTGAGCTTAGGTACGACTCAGAGAAATATTGTGCTCAAATAGATTTAGATAAGACTCGTGCAGAGTCGACAGGGATTCGGATGGGCCGTGAGGGCCAAGTAAGAGAACAGTCCTTGTCCCACTTAGTCAAATTGGTGCCGGCATTTAGTGAAACTGAAGTCACAGAATTTTTTAATCGTTTTGAGAAGAAGTGTAGGGAGCATAATTGGCCTGAAGAGAAGTGGGCAGCTCTGGTCTCCTCAAGACTTACGGGTAAGGGTCTGAAGGCTTATGATGCACTGCCTTTAGAGTCTTGCATTGACTACCCAGAATTGAAGAGAGCTGTCCTACGGGCATACGAGTTGCAACCAGAAACATATCGATTGAAGTTTCGGGGTGTTACAAAGACTAGGGAGGCGACCTTTCTTGAACATGCCCGGGACTTAAAAGATGCACTTACAAACTGGACACGTTCTGAGAAAGCTGAGACGGCCGAACAGTTGACTGAGCTGTTTCTGCTCGAGCAGTTTTATAAGTGTACAGGTGCAGAAATGACTTTAACTATTAAAGAAAAGAATCCAAAAACTCTACAGGAGGCAGCTGAGATGGCTGACCTCCGGCTATCATTAATTCGTGGGTGCGGGTCTGCCCAGCGTAGTGAGGCAGGTAACAAGGGGCGTGACGCCCCACCCCCCCGAGTTAGTAATATATCTTATGCAAACAAGTACAAGAGCTATGATACCAAGACTGACCACAAGACTAGCACCGTCCCATTTAAGAAGGGGCCGGGCCCTTCCCAGTACCAAGGGAAGCCCAGAGGGGAGTTGGAGTGTTATCATTGTCATGAAAAGGGGCACTTTGCAAGAGTCTGTCCTAGCAAACCACCTACAGCAGCTGTGTCTTTGGCCTGCAACATTGGTGTGTCTCCGAAGTTTTCTGAGTTTGCCCGGGGCAGTTCGTCAGAGGCTGAGGCACAGCCAATGCAGAAGCACCTGGGAGGCTCGAACCCTGCTCAGGATGTTTTTTGCGACCATAGAGGACGGGGTTGCGTGATGTGGGCGGGGCGCAAGCATGGAGTAGAGGTCTTGCGTGATACAGGTGCTTCCCAGACTCTGATGAATAACTTGACTGGCTACCCTATAAATGTGGCTCGGGTGGTAGTGGTGCAGGGTATTAATGCAACTCGGTCATACCCGCTGGTGCGGTTGGAGTTGGAGGTGGATGGTGTGACACGTGAATTGGATGTCGGGATTGTGGAGAAACTGCCAGTGGAGGGCGTCGACCTTCTTCTCGGCAACGACTTTGCAATGCCCGCTTCTGAGGTTCTACCCTTAGTCGTTGCCGAGAGGACGGCCGACGTGAGTAGGGAAGAGCAAGAGTGGGTCGAGCGGTGCCAGACACAACCCATGGCGTGTGTTGTCACCCGAGCTCGGGCAGATAAAGTGTCACAGCCTAGTCCTCCGTCTTCAGACCAGCAGAGGAACGATCAACAGGAGGAGGCTAAAGCTGGAGTTGGTTTTAAGAGTTTTGACTCGGCGGCTCTCCTGGGTGATTTAGTATTGGCACCTATGTTGGAGTCTGGAGAGGCCCCAGGACCTGTCACAGTTAGTGAGGAGGTAGGGCCGGAAGAGACTCCGGGGCAGCAACGTTGCACACGGAGAGAAAAAAGGGTTGCTCAGTTTGATATTGGGGAAGGACTTGGGTTGCTTCGGAAGCATCTAGACAGGTTGGTTCCCTCAGATATTTGTAAACTGCAGTTGGAGGATCCGGAAGTTCAGAAGTGTGGTAATGGTGCTGTCGAGATTAAACACGAGGACGGGGAAGCATGTCATGTGAACCTGTTGGAGGAGTTTGTGAGGCAACCACCTGAGCAGCCTACTGTCCCTGCGTTGGTCTGCCGCGGCCAAGGTGGAGAAGGAGAGGGGGGCAGTAGGGCACAGGTGGAGGAGAGTAGGGATTGTCATGTCTCGGCGAAGCAGTGGGCGGGGGACACGAGTCTGGTGGCTGTGGAAGCGCTAGAGCACCTGCCTGAGCAGCAGTGTGCAGCACTCCAGCACCAGCTCGGTTCATACCCCACTGGTCGTGCCGAGCCCCTGAGTCTCACAACTCGGACGGTGCGAGATGTTCCGCGGGCAGGTCGCGTGAATGTTAAAAGACCGTTAGCCTCGTTGTTTCGGTGGTTTAAGGTGGGCGACGAGGCTTTGG